>CM042009.1:72013525-72146025 GCA_023525715.1 Cichorium intybus | reverse complement strand
CTTGTTTATTGTTAGAGTATGCTATATCTGGGGTTCGGGTTCCTGTACAGGGGGACGAAGATTATACTCCCACAGATTACGCAGCTAGGAAGTTTCGTGAACGTATGGGTCGTATTTATTGGGCTTCCCGTTCAAGTTATTATTAGACGGAGTATGTGAAAATAATTTGTAGAGGATTTATTTCAATGTTATGATTTTGAGTATTTATGTCGTTATAAGATTCTAAAAACTTGCATCTACACAACGTTTTAGATAGAATACTTCATTACACACAAAAAAAACATTACAACGTCATGGAAAGTAGCTGACATCCGTCATTTGCTAACGTTCATAAAAACTAAAAATACATATAAAAGACGACCATACCTTAAACATAAACATAGGACTTAGGGAAGAATTTGAGATAGGTGCAAGCGGGCAGTGTCTTTGTGACATTCAAACAGACTGGTGTACTGTTCAATGAGACAAACTGCATTACGGAGAGTTTCACTTCTTTCTTGTAAAGTAGATTGCTGCCCAGATAATTGATTGATTGTAGACATTGTTGAGATAAAACGTTGAATATCTACAGGCATTTGGATCACAAGCATTTGCAAATTATAATGCGCTACCTTTATACGCTCATCTGGTATCATACGTGTTATTTGGAAATCAAATTCCTCCAATTGATCTTGGACATGGCGAAAAGCCCTGGTCATCAATAACACGTGAGTGTCAACCAATCTATTTATACGTTCGTCGAGATCTGTCAACTCATTATGTAAGACATTATCAGTGGTTGTATCCTGATATCAAAATAGAAAAGCAGTTAAGTGAAAACCAATTTCACATGTTAGAAAATGTAAAGTAATAATCAAAATGAAAATAATTATGATAGCTTACAACTCTGCTTGAGGAACCCCTTTGGTGAGCCATTGAGTAATATGAGTAACTGAATGAATCAAATCGGTTTGAAGTTTCTTTATATAAAGGATAGTAGGAGAAACTCATGTTGACAAGACAATACACTGCTCCCTATTACAGGACACCATAGAGTACCCTATGGACATGACATTTCACTGCATGGACATTATACGGGCTCCCATGGGCTGTGTTTTCCTCTAGATGGGCTGCGTTTTCCTGTAAATGGGCTGCGTTTTCCGTATGCAGCAAATGTCATTGACAAGACAAGACAGGACACTATAGAGTACGTTGTATGTCATGATGAGTTGTCGTTTCAAGTATTACTGATATGACTGTCATTATCACTGATAACTCAATACTGTACATAGCTTAGCGTGTTGCATCAAAGCTTCAGTTGTCGTTTAAACTTTTTAATATCGCCAGTAATTTATGCAGTCATGTGACAGATGACTATTAAAAATTATATACTTATAATAATAACGTCAAAGGAAGTAAAAGTGAGCATTCAATAGAATAGAAATCAAAGCTGATCCCATGAAACTGGTATTACAACCTAAAAATAACGTAATTGTAAAAACAATTAAACCCCCATTTAGCTCAAATCCACGGTAGGATAAACAGCTTCACTCTGTGACATGCTACTAGAGTTACCTCTTATGCTCGTTTTCCCTTTATTGTCTGAACCACGACGTTTGCCTGATCCTTCTGGTTTACGGGTTGGAACTAACGCAGGACATGTAGTTCTTGTGTGACCCCTTTGATGGCAACGAGAACATTCTTTTATTATTGGACCCTCACCTTGTGACGGAATACGATCCATATTTCTCGGTCTTCCAGGTAGACGTCTGTCCATGACTGGGGGTAATACAAAAATCAAATCGTCCGGTATCTCCCAATCACAAGGGGTGGGTAGAGGGTTGATAATGGACTCGTAAGTCTTTCTATAAAACACAACCAGATATGCATTGTGCACCCATCCAGTGCAATCTCCATGGTTTAAGCTATTTAAAACTCTTATTAGATGGCCACAAGGTATGCCAGATAGTTGCCACTTTCGACATGAACACGTTGCCTCTGCAAAATCGACAATCGCATCCCTAAGGAAGTCTACAACCTGGAATCTTGTACTTGAAATTGGATGGACTAGCCAGTTGCTGCTTTTAGTCATTCTTTTACGAATCTTTGCTTCCGCCCATGGAGTAAGTGTTGTTTTTATATCATCTAAATAAATATTTCAAGTTACCGGGTCAAAATTTACAATACAAAGTAAATACGACAACGTTATTAGTGTATCATGAACGATGTAAGTCTTACTTGCACGATTGCGGCGTTCAAAATACCATTGCTGCATTGTTGTTCGAAAAAAGTCAATGAGCATCAAGACTGGCATCTTTCTGGCGTAGCGGGATAGTGCGTTTATGGACTCCGCGCTGTTAGATGTCATCATATTATACCGCATGCCTTCAAATCTAGACCGAGCCCATTTTTCTGGACATGCCCTGTCCAAGTACGCATACAATTCAGGATTATAATTGTTAATCCTTTGCATCCAATCATTAAATTCTTCGATTGTATATGCTTTACACGCCCCCCAAAAGAATGACTTGATGGTTTTCTTGGATCCAAACTTGGTCACTACATTAGAATATAAATGATGACCACAAATTCCATGATGTGAGGTCGGAAAAATGTTTTCAATGGCTGCGGCTATTGCCGCATGCCTATCAGATATGAAACTAAGAGATCCCATGTCGCCAACGCAATCGTGCAGTTTCTCCATGAACCAAGACCATGTTTCCGTGCACTCGCTCTTGCATATTGCATATGCTACCGGTAATATTTGATTATTACCATCCATTGCAACTGCCAATAACATAGTGCCCTTGAAGTCGCCCTTGAGGTGGGCAGCGTCTACCACCAATGTAGGTCTACACCAATTGCGGAAAGCAGTTAACTACAAAAAAGTTTGTTGTGTTATTGATATGGTTACATTCGTATAGTGGTAGTGAAATTTATTAGTTACAACAATACTTACAGCGCAGCCTAATGAAATATATATAAATTGAAATCGATCATCACCATCTTTTCTGATTGAAGTTACAGTTCCGGGATTATGCTTTTGCAAGTTGTAGCAATACACAGGGAGTCTTGTGAACGATTCCGCTGGATCACCCCTTAACAGATACAATGCATGTTGTTTCGCCCTCCATGCTTGTTTGTAACTAATATCAATTCTGTACTTTGAATTGATATCATGAATTATGTCGTTGCCATGATATACCCTACTTTGGTTGGCAGCCATTACCTCAGACAAAAGATGACCCAATACTTTCTTGTTTGCTTGGCGATGGTTTGGGTTGAGTTGTGAAGACGAGCACGTGTGTTCATCAACAATCTTAGTGCATTGAAATGAGCCGTCGCCGCCTTTTTCTGATGTAGCTGTAAAACACCAACTACAGTTATCTTGACAACAAATAGCCTCATACCTTGTTTTTGTTGATCTTCTAACTTTGTATTGAAAGCCTTCGGTCATACTTTTAACACCAAGTGCAAGTTTCATAGCGTCTTTGTCTTTATAGGCTTGGAAAACTCTAATCTTTTGTGATGGGTGGTGGCTGTAAGATGCGGTTTTTATTTTTGATGGTACAGGACATGGCGGCGGCTGTGGCATACCGTACAACAATGTGCTTTTTAACCGATTGTGTCGAGCATCCTCCGACCCTCCTTCGTGGTCGTTTTGATCAGCCGTCACTCCTTCGTCACGATCACTTCCTTCCAAGTCGGATAAACGTAAATCACCATCCACGGGATCCCCATTTGGTGCTAGATTACCATCATTTAGAAGCACACAAACTTTTTCGTAGTCTTTTTGATCATTCGTGTCTGCATTACTCATCATATTTTTGGCGCCAAAATCATCCGCACACGTACCAATGTCGTCCTCTCCTGCGTACTTGAAATTTTCAGGTTCCACATAGTGGATTGGTTCTTGGAAGACGGTTTCTGGAACAGTGTCGGTGTTCATAATATTACATGGAGCGTTGTTGCTCCCAATTCCGCTGGACTTCTTTTCCTGTGATGTTTTGCACAGGTCGTTACTTCGAATCTCGTCATCTGCAACGACGTAAATACGAACGATGGTGTTCACAGCTTCGATAACTTCTATCAAATGCATGATATCATTGTCATCAACTATCTCCATAACATAGTTATATTCTGGATGTTGAATTGATAATCTAGCACTCGATTGAGCATCGAAACCCGCCTTTGATTTTACCAATAAAGAAAAATCATGATAATTTATATGTGAACTAAATTTCACACCGTAATTCTTATGGTTTGGGCTAACGTATTTAGGTTGCCCATCAACTGTGGACCAATGCCCACCGGTGCACACCAGAACAAAATATTTTTTCTGGGATGAACTCATTGTGTAATGTAGTTTAGATTGAATTTCACTCCGTAATTCTTATATTTTTTCTGGGATGAACTCATTTATATAGTTTGTATGACAGCGAACCTCGCAGTCAAAGTTGTACGAATACGCAGTGAAGGTTGAACGAAAACGCAGTCAAGGTTGTACGAAAACGCAGTCAAGGTTGTACGAAAACGCAGTCAAAGTTGTATGAATACGCAGTCAAGGTTGTACGAAAACGCAGTCAAAAGTTTTACGAAAACGCAGTCAAAAGTTGTACGACTACGTAGTCAAAGTTGTACGAATACGCAGTCAAAATTTGTACGACTACGCAGTCAATGTTGTACGAATACGCAGTCAAAGTTGTACGAATACGCAGTCAAAAGTTGTACGACTACGCAGTCAATGTTGTACTAATACGCAGTCAAAGTTGTACGATTACGCCGTCAAAAGTTGTACGACTACGCAGTCAAAAGTTGTACGAATACGCATTCATAGTTGTACGAATACGCAGACAAAGTTGTACGAATACGCAGTCATAGTTGAACGACAACGCAATGTTGTATGAATACGCAGTCAATGTTGTACGACTACGCAGTCAAAGTTGTACAGAAACGCTGACAAGGTTGTACGACTACGCAGTCAAAGTTAAACGAATGCACAGTCAATGTTGTATACTGTTATAAATACTGTTACAAGGTAGTAAGCATTTCTGGAGTTACATTATGAGTTCTTCTAAAGATGCTTCTTGGCATTGTGATGATGAGGATTGTTACATTTGTTCAGATATTAACCCTTTTCCCGATGTCTGCCCAGGTCAGCCAGGATATTCTATGAATGATCCACTACCAGATAAAATGCCTGACTATATATTTGATGCGATGACACGCGCAGAGGAAGAAAACAAAATAGACCTGGAAAAAACAAGGATTCTAGATGACCGTATAGAAGTCCTTTGTGAGAAATTGAAGGAAAAGAAAATTTGGGTTAAAGATACGTCTATGAAGCTAAAAAATGCTAAACGTTGGATTGAGGAAACTGAACAACAAGTTTCTAAGCTTGTGGAAGAAAAAAATCGTATTGCAGATGTTAGTAGGATAAGGGGAGATTTTATCGACCGCGAAAAAACAATGTATCCGTTGCAATTCCCAAATTTGTGGCCTAGTATTTAATATTATTTATTATATTATTCCAATTAAGGCTAATCGCAGTCTATATACTAGACAGTTGATGTGACAATTAAGTAGATGTAGGTAGAGTGGTTTGTTTGTATCTGTATCTTTCCTACTTTTCATCTCTATATAAAGGTGTGCTCTTATGGTCTAATGCGTATCTTTTTGTTGTATCTGAGTTTGTTCCATCATCAAAATATCAAATGGCAAGAACTTGCAGTTGTTGCGGTTATCCTACACTAATACGTGTGTCGAATACAAGCAGAAACCCAGGAAGACAGTTCTATGCTTGTAGTAACAAGGTAATATTATAATATCGAACCCACCTATGTTTTATAATATGATCGTACTATATGATAACCTTTGCTGTAATATCATTAATACAGATGCTAAACTGTGGCTTTAATGGGTGGGTCGATGAAGACAATGTTGTTGCCAGAATTCAAAGAGATAGAGAACTAAGAAGGCTTCAACTCGAGAATCGAAATTTGAAGATCGTCCTAGTACTCAGTTGGATGCTTTTTGTAGCCGTACTAGTTTATAAACTCTAATTACCATATAACGGTGATGAATTATGTAATGGTAGTAAAGTAAATCCTTACATGACTTTACTGAACCATCTAGTAGTTTTCCTAATGTGTGTAACGTCGTTGGAATCTAATTATAATTTCTATGTTGTCCTTAAAGATCCAACAGGTAAACATACTAAGGTAAATGCAACATATCATTCGGAGTTTGCAGAAAGAAATAGAAGCAATTTAGGTAAATGCAGCTAAAGACAAAGCTAATACAAAGCTAATGGGGGGAAAACAACGAAATACGCTTAACACAAAGGTCATATATCTAATACAAAGCTAATGGGGGAAAACATTTAAGACAAAGCTAAAGGGGGTAAAACATCCACCATGTTGACAGGTACATGCCATTCACTTTGAGGGGGTACAGCCTGCACCACTTCCGTTTGATATGCAGCTCTATATGCAGCCGTAGTGAAATAAATGTTCACCGTATTAAAATCTTCCTGTAACATCATATAGGTTCGATACGCAGCCAGGCCGTGACGACATGGAATACCAGAACTCCTAAATTTTCCACAATCACAAGTGTGTTCACGCAGGTTAACAAGATATGTTTTCGTGAAGTCACGGACAAAAAACTCGGTGTTGTATAATTCCGTTACTTCACATGGTTCAGACTTGCGCATTCGTCTATAAAGTATGTTCTCTGCATACGGGGTCAGTTCATGATGAAGCATGCCTGAAACAAATCATTAGGAAATTAGCATAAGTCAAAGTATCTTACACACAAATATAATTAAATAATAACGATTAACCTCCTAAAGCACCGCGATCAGCATAAATCCGTTGCAGCATGTCAACGAAAGACCGAAGAAGTGATATTATTGGTAAATCTTGCTGAGCTGCAGAGACCCAACGAATCTCATCGGGCATTATTATGGAGAGGATGTTGTAACGGAAAATAGGGAACATCACCCGTGCCCATTTTTCTTGAGAAATACCTTCAAACCAGGTCATTATATCTTGGCCCCCGTGTTGGACCAAAACATCTCTAAGTATAGCAAAGTTCGGTTCAAAATGACGTAATTCGTAAGCCTTGCAAGTCTGCCAGAAAATATGTGGACATTCTTGGAATATTGGCATTCTATCAACAAAATATTTAAACACACTTTTGCAACAATATCCATGGTAACAGTGTGGGAACACATGAGATATGGCGACGTCTAAGTGATTGGACAATTTGGTAATGAAACAAACTTCTCTAGCATTTCTAAAGCATTCATGTAGTCTCATAAGGAACCATGTCCACGAATCTAACGATTCTGAGATTCCAAGACCGATTGCTATTGGTAGAGGTTGATGGTTTCCATCTACCGAGACCGCTACGTACATTGTATGGACGTATGGTCCATTCAATGGTAGGCACTCCAGTAAAATGACTGGTAGGGTGGTAGAAAGGAATGTATGCATCTACAAAAAGGTTTACAACAAATGTTAGTAGTATAAAGTTGTGATCATTAGATTAAAAATATGATCAGAATAACAACTTACGACACATCCTACAGCCATAAAACAAAATTCAAATCGTTTATGGGCATCTTGCTTTATGCTAGTGATTGTATGTGGGTTCGCAAGTTGAAGGTTATGGAAGAAGAGGGGAAGGCGGGTAAAGCTTTGTTTGTGTTGCTTGGTTGATGTACTCATTTTGGATAATAATTGAAATACAAACTGATTGATTACAAAGTATGGAGATATCCACGTATTTATATCCTACTCATTTCCATTACTATTGGCTGCGTTTTCCGTATGCAGAAAATGTCGTTGACAAGACAGGACACTGCTCCCTATTAAAAGACACCAAAGGGTACCCTGTGGACATGACATTTCACTGCATGGACACTATACGGGCTCCCATGGGCTGCGTTTTCCTCTAGATGGGCTGCGTTTTCCTCTAGATGGGCTGCGTTTTCCGTATGCAGAAAATTGTCTTTGACAAGACAGGACACTGCTCCCTATTAAAAGACACCAAAGGGTACCCTGTGGACATGACATTTCACTGCATGGACACTATACGGGCTCCCATGGGCTGCGTTTTCCTCTAGATGGGCTGCGTTTTCCGTATGCAGAAAATTGTCTTTGACAAGACAGGACACTGCTCCCTATTAAAAGACACCAAAGGGTACCCTGTGGACATGACATTTCACTGCATGGACACTATACGGGCTCCCATGGGCTGCGTTTTCCTCTAGATGGGCTGCGTTTTCCTCTTGATGGGCTGCGTTTTCCGTATGCAGAAAATTGTCTTTGACAAGACAGGACACTGCTCCCTATTAAAAGACACCAAAGGGTACCCTGTGGACATGACATTTCACTGCATGGACACTATACGGGCTCCCATGGGCTGCGTTTTCCTCTAGATGGGCTGCGTTTTCCTCTAGATGGGCTGCGTTTTCCGTATGCAGAAAATTGTCTTTGACAAGACAGGACACTGCTCCCTATTAAAAGACACCAAAGGGTACCCTGTGGACATGACATTTCACTGCATGGACACTATACGGGCTCCCATGGGCTGCGTTTTCCTCTAGATGGGCTGCGTTTTCCTCTAGATGGGCTGCGTTTTCCGTATGCAGAAAATTGTCTTTGACAAGACAGGACACTGCTCCCTATTAAAAGACACCAAAGGGTACCCTGTGGACATGACATTTCACTGCATGGACACTATACGGGCTCCCATGGGCTGCGTTTTCCTCTAGATGGGCTGCGTTTTCCTCTAGATGGGCTGCGTTTTCCGTATGCAGAAAATTGTCTTTGACAAGACAGGACACTGCTCCCTATTAAAAGACACCAAAGGGTACCCTGTGGACATGACATTTCACTGCATGGACACTATACGGGCTCCCATGGGCTGCGTTTTCCTCTAGATGGGCTGCGTTTTCCTCTAGATGGGCTGCGTTTTCCGTATGCAGAAAATTGTCTTTGACAAGACAGGACACTGCTCCCTATTAAAAGACACCAAAGGGTACCCTGTGGACATGACATTTCACTGCATGGACACTATACGGGCTCCCATGGGCTGCGTTTTCCTCTAGATGGGCTGCGTTTTCCTCTAGATGGGCTGCGTTTTCCGTATGCAGAAAATTGTCTTTGACAAGACAGGACACTGCTCCCTATTAAAAGACACCAAAGGGTACCCTGTGGACATGACATTTCACTGCATGGACACTATACGGGCTCCCATGGGCTGCGTTTTCCTCTAGATGGGCTGCGTTTTCCTCTAGATGGGCTGCGTTTTCCGTATGCAGATGACATTTCGCAGTCAAACCCACTTATTTCGCAGTCAAACTAACACATGCGATTTCCCTAATTTCTATATAAATAAACTTTTTCATGTCAACTATCACATCTACACAATCAATCAAATTTAGATATTTTTTTTTGTAAACATGTCTGATCAATCACACAAGTTAAAACGGGTATTGGAAAAACGCAAGGCTCCTTCTACATCAACAACTCCACCTACTATTGATGATAGGATGCCAGAGGAAATGAAAAGAATTCTCCTTCACAGCGCCTCTGAAGTCGACAAACAAATTCAATCAATTGCTGAAGATACAAAATTCTTAGAGGGTCAACGGAGATTACTTGACGGTAAAAAAAATTGGATAGCTTCAAAAAAACAAGAAGTAATAGAAGCTGAGAAATGGATTAAGTCAACCAAAGCAAACATTGATCGAGAGATGGATAATGTTTTGTCACTTGGGCAAGAAATTACTGAGAAAAAGTTTTGGGTAGCTAATATGAAAAAAAACTATCCATATGAGTTTCCTGAGTGGCAAATTAAAGATTAGTTTTTCTATTTCGTAGGTATTAATTATTTCTATTTCAATGTTGGTATTTAGGGTCCCAGTAGTCATTTGTCGCTTGTTGTTTGTATCTCAGTAGTTATTGTTTGTATCACTTTATGTATTTCCGTACTCTATATATCTTTATATTTAATGGTCACATCAACCCCCTCCCCTGTATTATTATTTCCCACCTACCATTCTAAATGTTCTATATATACAACTTATTTCACCTTAACATTCTTCACACCAAACCATTATCACTCATCGAAAATATCGTAGCCCAAATATGTCTGCTTCATCCTCAGACCGACAAGGAAAACCTTGGCTCATGCCTGAAGCCCTCAGAAAACTAGTTACACAGAAGGAAGAGGAGATTGAATCTCAAAACAAATCTATTAGGCAGCAAAAAAAACAGTTGGATGAAATGCAAGAAGAGGTTGTCAAAAAAATAAAATGGGTCAAAAAGACACAACAAGATATCAAACAGGCAACTATCTGGGTGCAAAAACAAAAGGAGGCTGTTGAACAGGGCGACCTGGAGCTCCAAATTAAGGTCAAGGAAATGAAAAGGAAAAACAATTGGGTGATTGCAGAGAAAAAAAAATATCCTCTTGATTTCCCAGATTTATGTGATAGTAATTAGACGTATTGCGTATGTTTCTCATGTTTCTATTATCATGTAACCTCTTGATTAGGATGTGCTTTTATAATATTTGTCTTTGTTTTTATTTAATATCAGTACTAAATATTACTATATAAACGTTACCGACAACCTTCTTTAGACCTTCAAAAGTAAATCTTTGGGACATCAAATAATTTGGTTAATCATGTATGTGAACACATCTACTAATACACTTCACGTTAAAAAAAAATTCAAGTAATTCGGAGTTCGTATGGAGAAACTACGACCGTTCAAAGTTGGACAAAATAAAAATAAACGTTACCGACAACCTTCTTTAGACCTTGAAAAGTAAATCTTTCAGACATCAAATAGTTTGGTTAATCATGTTTGTGAACACATCTACTAATACACTTCACGTTAAAAAAAGATTCAACTAAATCGGAGTTCGTATGGAGAAACTACGACCGTTCAAAGTTGGGAAAAAAATAAATAAAGTTTTCCGACAACCTTGTTTAGACCGTCAAAAAGTAAATATTTCCGACATCAAATAATTTGGTTAATCATGTTTCTGAACACATCTAGTAATACACTTCTCGTTAAAAAAAATTCCAACAAAATCGGAGTTCGTATGAACAAACAACGATGGTTCAAAGTTGGACAAAAAATTAATAAACTTTACCGACAACCTTGTTTAGAGGTTCAAAACGAACACTTTCCGACATCAAAAATTTTTTTTAATCATGTTTGTGAACACATCTACTGATACACTTAACGTTAAAAAAAATTCAATTCAATCCGAGATCGTATGAACAAATGACGGGTGTTCAAAGTTGGACAAAAATTATAACTAAACTCATGAACCACCAAGAACATGTGGGAGAAAATGGAGGAAAACGCAGGGGAAGGGGAGGAAAACGCAGGGGAAGGGGAGGAAAACGCAGGGGATTGAGAGCAAAACCCAAACTTTGTTGAAGATGGCTTGAAGAGAGCAAAACCCGGTTTTTGGGAGGAAAACGCAGGCCATTTGAGGAAAACGCAGGCGCCCTCCCTTGCCTGCGTTTTCCTTGGCTATTCTGGGGCAGTCTCCGATTTTTTGGCTATTTTGAGGAAAACCCCTTAAGGATTAGGCTATTTTAGTCATTTTCTCTTATTTTTTCCCCAAATATTAGGCATAAATGAACCAAAATTCGATGGAGGAACATATCCGACAAAACTTAACAAACTTAGGGACTTTTATGGCAAAAGCCCTTGGAGAATTTTAGAACAACGGTTGAATACCGTTAAATTCTTACACTAGAATCAATTTCGACAAAATTCAACAAAAAGTGATTTTCCAAACCGGTTTTCAAATACCAGTTTTAGTTCGGTTACAAACAGGTTAACTAGGTTTAGGCAATTTATGCCAACAATAAATTTTAAACCGATCTGACTTCGGCCGAAGTTGATTTGCATTCATAAGGGAAAAGCCGACCCGATTTTTAAAAATCAGATTTGGACATTTCTAGCCCACAATAATAACATATTTGTAAGTTGTAAGTCCAAACTCCAAAATGTTAAAAAGGAGTCCAAAATTAGCAAGTTTCTTAGAAGATATTTGGGCTCGTTAAAACAATTGGGCTATAATTAGAGTATTTCTGAATGTCGGGCTTGGTTGCAATCGAGTCAAGACGTTTGTTTTGGGCCTGTGGGATGGGCAAATAGTTTCCCTCTATTTTTCTTAGAAAATTTCCTTTTAAAATCGACATTTAAGAAATTGAGTAATGAACTTCTAATTAAATAAACAACTAATTTATCAAAAACAAAATGAATATATTAGTCGCTATATCTCTTGTTGGCTTTGAATTTATTTTATTAATCAGATATTGGCTAAAATTCGTTTTTTAAATACAATATAGTAGGGGCTCAACGAAACAGCTAAAAATAATTTATTGTACAAATTAAGCTCGTGTAACAAAAAAAAAAATGGAAAAACTTTTTCTGAGAGCAATGATATCTTATGGGGAGTAGAATGTAAACCAACTTATAATGATGGCTCGTGTTTGGTTCACTTCTAGTCAAACAGCTGCTCAAATTGGACTTAAGAATGAATTCTTGTATGCTAAAAAACTTTTACCATATATAGGAAACCATACTCAATTTTGATGTTAAGTAATTAAATCGTATCAAAACTATCAAGATTATCGGATAGCAATTGACAAAGCACGTGATTATAGTGTTTGATTTTGTGACGGCTTTTATTTAACTATTTATAGTGTTTGATTTTGTGACGGCTCTTACGATAATTGCAGTCATCGGAGAAACGGGGACGAATCGATACACAAACAAACATGAAGATCATGGTGGCTGTAAAGCGTGTAGTTGACTACGCCGTCAAGATCCGAGTCAAATCAAACAAGGTAAACACCTCAGATTCCAAAACCCAAATCCCAATTTCCCCAAATTGGAAAACTTATCAAAACAATCTCATTTGATTCGGTTCAACATGTTATGTATAGACCGGAGTGGAGACATCAAATGTGAAGATGTCGATGAACCCTTTTTGCGAAATAGCCCTTGAAGAAGCTTTTAAAATCAAGGAATCCAAATTCGCTTCGGAGGTGATCGCCGTGAGTATCGGTCCCGCTCAGTGTGTCGACACTCTCCGCACCGGCCTAGCCATGGGCGCCGACCGTGCAATTCACGTCGATGCTCCGGCTACCCTGTACCCACTTTCGATTGCTAAGATTCTTAAAGCGCTTGTTGATGTTGAAAAGCCTGGGCTTCTGATTCTCGGCAAACAGGTCATTTTTCAGTCCAAAATTGTTCTTTTATTGAATACAATTTGTGGTGTTTTTCATATTTATGCTCAAGTAGGTCAAGTCTAGATGGAATAAACTAATTATTGTGACTCTCATTATCATAGTCAGAAACTCAGTAGCTATGGATAGGAAGGAAGTTTTTACATTTATGTTTCCCAAGTTCAAAGGGATTCTTTTAGCAAGCTTTTTAGGGCTTTTTTGTGAGGACGAGGGTATTTACGTCTTTTGCACAAAATGTGTAGGCAATTGATGATGATTGCAATCAGACAGGCCAAATGGTGGCCGGTCTTCTAAACTGGCCACAAGGGACCTTTGCTTCTAAGGTTAGTTTTGTTTTTTGTATAAAGTATAAACATAACATCACTAATTTCTCCATGTTAAAATTTTAAAAGTATTAAATGATCATATTATGCAGTTCTAATTTCATTTTTCTCTGTTCAGAAGTCTGATATATGTAGAACTAAAATTTTCAGTTTTAAGTTTCTTCCATCATAAAATTTAGATAAATTACAGAAATGGTCCCTGTGGTTACTGGTTATCAAAAAGCAGTGGTTTAGTTTCAGTCCAAAAGAATTTTGTCAGAATTTTGTCCGTAAGTATTGCATCTGTTGCGGTTTTGGTCTCAGATCAATGTGAAATGACGTCCTTGCCCTTTCAGGCTACAAATTTGTATTGGGCATTTGATCGAACATATGGCGTGCATCATGATTTCCTGATTTTACACATGCATTTATGACAATCACAAATGCTACCTGGTCTAATGTATGACTCAACTTCAGTTTAATTACAAACTGAAGCTTCTTCCATCTTTAACATGTGATAACTCAATAAAACAATTTTGTGTCTCACTAATAAAAATATCAACTCTAAGGTGTTGTTTATTTTTTACTTAATGGACTTAATGCAGAAAACCTTGTTTTTTTTCATCACGATAAATTCTTGACTACATAAATGATCTTTCACGAAACATCTGAAAGAATAATGGCATACTTGGGAATTAAAAGAAAATAAATGAGGGAAAATTTCTTAATAGTTAGGACTTACAAGGGGAAAAGTCTCATTTTTTTGGTTAAAATAATGAGATTTGAAGGAAAATGAGAAGAAGTTGTTGCAAAAAAAACTTATTACTGAAAGAAACAAATGCAAAATTACATGCCTATCCGTAGCTTTAATTATTTTATTCATACATGATTATTCGCTTGTTACCCTACTATCCTTTCATGTTTCTATTCTTAACTTTTGCTTTTTGTTTTCTCAAGGTTGTTCTTGACAAAGAGAAGAATGTAGCAACAGTTGATAGAGAGGTTGATGGTGGCCTTGAAACTTTGTGTTTGGACTTGCCTGCCGTCATCACGTAAATCTTTATTTTCTTAAAATTTTTTTAACCAATCATTTCAAAAAAAATGGTCAAACATTTTTCTTAAACAATCGTAAAAAACACCAATGCAAAAAGAAAACCATCATAAAAACCTGTAAGGGGCTGGTTGATACTTGCTGGTTGAGTAAGAGCTGACTGTGTCAGTGTCTCAGTCTCAGTGTCTTAGTGCAGTCAGACTTATCTTGAAGCTGACGGGTAAGAGGTAAATTTTAGGGCTTAGGACCGAGTCAGAGGTAAATTTACGGTTATCAAACGGTCTGACTCGGACCGAGTTACACGTAACCTCTTACTGGACCAGTAAGAGGCAAATCAAACAGCCCCTAAGATAAACGTTTAGTCATTGATTTACTCTCCAAAAAAGCTTAGGGGTTGTTGGAAGAATACAGTTGTCAGTTGTCATCTGTATCCGATTCTGTGGATAAGACATTGTCACTTGTTATTTGTTTATGTTGGTTGATGAAAAACAAATATGTGGTGTTTGCAGCACGGATCTAAGACTAAACCAGCCAAGATACGCGACACTCCCAAACATAATGAAGGCAAAATCAAAGCCAATCAAGAAAATGACACCCGAGGAATTAAAAGTGGAAATGAGATCGGATATGGAAGTCATTCAAGTAACCGAGCCTCCAAAGAGAAAGGCGGGAGTTATACTTTCTTCGGTAGATGAATTAGTAGACAAGCTTAAAAATGAAGCTCATGTAATCTAAACATTACCATGTACCAAAATCAATAAACTCGTTATTTAACGGTTAAAACACACTTTTTAATCCATCCCACTTCGTCAAAATATGATACGTTTTTTTTCCTTTTTTTGTGATGTGATTCTGACATGACGTTTACTTCTACATACCGCTCTATTTTTTTGAACTTTCGATGGATGAATATGACTTGTGTAAAGTTATGAAAACCTATAAAATTCGGACACGAAAAATGTAAAGAAAATAAAGGATTTTTGCTTTAGGAGGAAGCATAATTGAATGATTGTAAGAAAGGAGACAACTGAGAAAGGGGAAAATAAAAGAGAAGACAAAGTGATTGGTGCTTTGATGGTGTTTGTTTGAGTGCATAGGTCAATGGAACATGTTATGACCTCTGGAATGGAATCCCCAAAATCTGCAATAATTAACATTGGTCTCCTGCTATTACCCTTCTTAATTTTGTTTTTTCCCCTTTGTCCACAAACAGTAGAATAGAATCGGTTTATGTACAGTCTTGTCTTATCCCCAAATTGTGAAATATTTGAAAACAAAAAGGATACAACAACATAGAGATGGGAACAAAAGGTTGGTTTCCTTTTTTTCGATGGGAAATTGAAACATAGGTGTATATGTATGTTTGTGTATACAAAAAGGGCGAACTATAAAAGAATCTAATATATATATATATATATATATATATATATATATATATATATATATATATATATATATATATATATATATATATATATATATATATATATATATATATATATATATATATATATATATATTTATCATTTTGTGGATTTAGTTATCTAATATATATCCAATCCGTTTGGATAAATGTTAAGAGTACAGAAATACACGAAATATTTTCACCATATTATCGATCTAATGACTAAATTATTATTTTTTATGATGATTATAAATATTGTTTAATGATCAAATTGTTAAAAATGTAATAATCCAATTGCTAAATCTATGAAATTATAAGAGCGGACGCGCACATAAATCATATTAATCCGAATGCGGTATGGATTTAACACCGGATTAGGCTGGAGGGAGCAGTCAGCGCATGCTGAACATGCTAAACTATGTCACGTCAACATTCAGCATGTTTAGCACTTGCTGACCAAAATTGGTGGTAGCAGTCAGCGCATGCTGAACTTCATGCTAAATTAGCCGTTTGAAGTTAAGGGAGGAGTAGCCGTTGAGCATGGCGAGCTCGCTCACATTTCAGCGAGCACCTTCAGCGAATGGCGACAGCGAGTAGCGAGGGAGCAGTCGGCGAGGAGTCAGCGCATGGATGGCGAGGGGGGTTAGCGAATTGCTCCCCCCAGCCTTAGAATTTTATTATATACCGTATAATAAGGTTTTAACGAATCCTTATTGAATCTTAACCGTTTCAAGAGGTAAAATGGGGTTATATGAGGTGACTGGATTGGGTCGTTTGAAACAGTTCTTTAGAAATCGGATTCCATATCATCCAATTTGTTGCATACATATTTTAAATTAATACTAGAAACTAGATTGCTAAGACTATCCTAGCATCACACACACACACACACACATACACACACACATATATATATATATATATATATATATATATATATATATATATATATATATATATATATATATATATATATATATATATATATATATATATATATATATATATATATATATATATATATATAGGAATAGGTTCAAATAAGAACCGTTAAAAGGTTAAGAACTCTAGGAACCAATTTTATTAAGGGTATTTTTGTCAATGTCAACATTAATATTACAACCCTTAAATCATCAAACACTCATCCTAAAATCTTATATCTCAAACTTTCAAATTCTCTCACCAATCTTCAAGAACACATAAACCCAACCCATCACCACCACCTGCCGCCGCCGCCGCCACTGTCGCCGCCGTCGTCATATCCGCTACCTACCACCGTCGTTCGCCTCCTTCTCCACCACCTGCTGCCGCTGTCAAACGTCGTCATCAGCTCAGATCTAAAACAATAAGGTGATCATCACCACCACCACCAACCTCCGGCGAACTAGAACTATCCCACAACCGTGTCCAACATCCACCATCGCATCAGATCTAGATCTGGATCTAAATCGCCATCAAATCACCGCCTGCGTTTTTGTTCTTCACTTTAAACCACCGGAATATCTCAGATCTAGAGAGAAACCGGTGAAATCAACCACCATATGTCAGAATATCTTAGATTTGAAACCCTAGCCGCCGCTACTAACGTGAACTACCACCGTCGCATCAGATCTAGATCTGGATCTAAACCGCCATCAAATCACCGTCTGCGTTTTTGTTCTTCTCTTTAAACCACTGGAATATCCCAGATCTAGAGAGAAACCGATGAAATCAACCACCACATGTCGGAATATCATAAATCTGAAACCCTAGCTGCTGCTACTAACGTGAACTACCATCGTTGCTACTGTCGTGAACCACCAACACCACTAGAATACCTTTATCTCACAGATCTGAACTGGAAACAATATGCACATAAGGTGTTTGATGAAATGCTTCAATGAGATCTTTAAGTTTTTAAGCTGTGAATAAGTGTCTAAAATGTTGTATTAAGCTATGCATGAGTGTCTGAAATATTGTATTAAACTGCGAATTTTTTATTCTTTTTATTCGGATCTAATTTTTGGAGTGATATGGTCTGGAAACAATATGTACACAAAGTGTTTGATGAAATACCTCAATGAGATCTGTATGTATTTTAAGTTGTGAATATGTGTCTGAAATATTTTTATTAAGCTGTGAATAAGTGTTTAAATGTTGTATTAAACTGCGAATTTTGATTTTTTATCCAGATCTGTGGTGGTAAGAGTAAGGAAAGGTGACAACGATGCTAGGTGGCGACGGTTGCAGGTGATGGTGGTTGGTGGAGGCGTGTGTTGGTAGAGTTTGGGGTTGAGTTCTATTAAAAACGAATTAGTCTATTAAAGTGTGAACTAGTGTAATAATGTCTATATTAAACTGTGAATGGTTGTATGATTGATTGTATTAGACTTTGAAAATGACAATTTTGCCCTTTATTACCAAAAATAACAAAAATCTGAGAATTTAAATATTTTAACTGGTATTCACAGTTTAATAACGTGAAATGACTGGTTCTCACAGTTCTTAACTTTTTGATGGTTCTCATTTGAACCCTTCCCTATATATATATATATATATATATATATATATATATATATATATATATATATATATATATATATATATATATATATATATATATATATATATATATATATATATATATATATATATATATATATATATATATATATATATATATATATATATATATAGGGAAATGTTCAAATGAAAACCACTAAAAGGTTGAGAACCGTGAGAACCACTAATTCACAGTTTAATAAAAAAAATTACGTTATAGTATTCAGAGTTTAATTTAATAACTAGAAATTTTATTATATTGTGAATATTGTAAAACGTATTAAAAAATTAGGAAATTTATTAAGTTTGATGTATTTTCACATAATAAACAAGTATGAAAAAACAAAAAAACGAAATAAAACATAATTCTTAATGTGTGAATATCGGTTCTCACGGTTCTTAACCGTTTAGTGGTTCTCATTTGAACCTATATATAAATATATATATATATATATATATATATATATATATATATATATATATATATATATATATATATATATATATATATATATATATATATATATATATATATATATATATATATATATATATATGTTTGTTTGTATGTATGTATGTATGTATGTATGTATGTATGTATGTATGTATGTGTGTATGTATGTATGTATGTATGTAGGAATAGCTTCAAATGAGAACCACTAAAAGGTTAAGAACCGTGAAAACCGATATTCACACATTAAGAATTATTTTTTACGTTTTTTGTTTTTTCACACTTGTTTATTATGTGAAAATACATCAATAGTTAATAAATTTCCTTATTTTTTAATACGTTTTACAATATTCACAATATAATAAAATTTGTAGTTATTAAACTGTGAATACTATAACGTAAGTTTTTTATTAAACTGTGATTTAGTGGTTCTCACGGTTCTCAATCTTTTAGTGGTTCTCATTTGAACCCTTCCCTATATATATATATATATATATATATATATATATATATATATATATATATATATATATATATATATATATATATATATATATATATATATATATATATATATATATATATATTTATAATAGGGATAGGATCAACATAGAACCCATTTTTATACATAGAATCATAGAACCACTCTTTTAACCCTACGATCATTATATGGGTGACTTAGATTAAAAGGATGCACCAATACAACTATAGTCATTATGTTGGGAATCACATACTTATAAGGGCATAATAGGGTTTCTACATCTGTCATTCCAAACATCATCAACGTTTCGATAACATCACCACCCTAATTCACGGCTTCAACGTCGATCAGTAAAAACTTGTTGTAGATTAGCCTTCGAATTGATTCCAGAAATCGCTTGTGGTTGTATCTCTTTTGCTTGGGTTGATCGACTTAGGTGAAGGCGATTCCAGAAATCAATTTGATTCCAGAAATCGAGATAAAAATAACCTCCACCTACTACAGTCGAGATTGAGAACGAGATAAAAATCAATTCCACATGCACATGCTACAGTCGAGATTGAGAACGAGATAGAGATTGAGACAGAGAGATCAAGGAAGAGAAAGAGAGAGAGATCGAGATAGATGGATCAGAGAGACAGAGAAAAATCTATGTTGATATATGTTCAGTAATGAACATTTGAGGCGATTCCATAAATCAATTTCATTCATGTTCACTACTGAACAGTCGAGATCGAGAATGAAAGAGAGAAAGAGAGAGATCGAGACACGAGAATCAAGGAAGAGAACTAGAGAGAGATCGAGATAGATGGATCAGAGAGACAGAGAAAAATCTATGTTGATCTATGTTCAGTAATGAACATTTGAGGCGATTCCAGAAATCAATTTCATTCATGTTCACTACTGAACAGTCGAGATCGAGAATGAAAGAGAGAAAGAGAGAGATCGAGACACAATGATCAAGGAAGAGAAAGAGAGAGAGATCGAGATAGATGGATCGATGAATACATGTTCGTAAATGAACATATGTTCAATAATGAACATTTGTTCATTAATGAACATATGTTCAGAAATGAACATACATATGTTACCAATACTTTGTAAACATAAGAACCAAATCAAATTAGGTTGTTTAGTTTTTAAGAAGCATGAAAATCGTAAGTTCACTGATGAATGTTCATATCTAAACATGTTCATCAACGAACGTATGTGTATGTTCAGAAAATGAATATATACTTGTAATTTAGGAAACTTCAATAATTTTGGGATATGATTTGTATAGATTAGGTAAGTTTTTGATATTTTAGATAGATATTAATTCGCATTAATGAATGTTCATTTCTGAACATGTTTGTAATTTAGGAAACTTCAACAATTTTGGGATTGGATTTGTATAGATTAGGTAAGTTGATGACATTTTTGGATATATATTAATTCGGTTTATAATTTCTGAACAATGTTCATCAATGAACATACATATATGTTCATTAATGAATATAAGTGTATTTTACCATCATACCCTTATCATCCAAATTTGATCTAACGGTCAAAAAGATGGTTCTATGGTTCTATGCCTAATTTTGGTTGTATATTGATCCCACCCATATATATATATATATATATATATATATATATATATATATATATATATATATATATATATATATATATATATATATATATATATATATATATATATATATATATATATATATATATATATATATATATATATATATATATATATATATATATAGGATCAACATAGAACCCCTTTTTATACATAGAACCATAAAACCACTCTTTTAACCTACGATCATTATATGGGTGGCTTAGATTAAAAGGATGCACCAATATAACTCTAGTCATTATGTAGGGAATCGCATACTCATAAGGGCATAATAGGGTTTCTACATCTACCACTCCAAACATCCTCAACGTTTCGATAACATCACCACCCTAATTCACGGCTTCAACCTCGATCAGTAAAAACTTGCTGCAGATTAGCCTTCGAATTGATTCCAAAAATCGATTTTGATTGTATCTCTTTTGCCTGGATTGATCGACTTAGGTGAAGGCGATTCCAGAAATCGAGATAAAAATCACCTCCACCTGCACCTGCTACAGTCGAGATTGAGAACGAGACAAAGGAATCAAGGAATATATATATATATATATATATATATATATATATATATATATATATATATATATATATATATATATATATATATATATATATATATATATATATATATATATATATATATATATATATATATATATATATATATATATATATATATATATATATATATATATATATATATATATTCATGAGAACTAAAGAACTCCTATACTAGAAAAATAATTTTTAAAAAATACTTAATGTATCAAATCGCTTATATTTAATACTTTTCGTCAAAAAAATCTAGAAAAAAGTTGATTTTTTTGAAGGTGCACATTTGCACATTTACAATAATAATAATAATAATAATAATAATAATAATAATAATAATAATAATAATACACATATGCACATTTTTTTCAATTTTCTTTTATGAAAAAGTATTAAATACAAGAGACTTAGTGTATTAAGTTTTTTTTTTTTGAAAAAAATTATAGATTAGGAATTCTCTAGTACTCATGAATATATGAGTTCTCATATGATCCGGACCCTATATATATATATATATATATATATATATATATATATATATATATATATATATATATATATATATATATATATATATATATATATATATATATATATATATATATATATATATATATATATATATATATATCTGGCAATCAAAACATATTACCACCATCATCATCGTTCTCTCTATAGCTGCAATCGCATCATTTCTTCTTCGTTCTTAAATACAAGAGACTTAGTGTATGAAGTTTTTTTTTTTTTTTTGAAAAAAAAATTATAGATTAGGAATTCTCTAGGGCTGATTTTTAGGAAACATAAATTATCTATACCAAAATTACCCTTAATCCTTTTTTTTATTTTATTTCTTTTTATATTATATTAGTATATTATTCTTGTCAATTGATTGCTTGATCCAAGAGTTAAAATGTTGGTTCTATGGATAAAAAGTGGTTATATATATATATATATATATATATATATATATATATATATATATATATATATATATATATATATATATATATATATATATATATATATATATATATATGTGTGTGTGTGTGTGTGTGTGTGTGTTATATTTTTTATGTATGTATGTATGTAGATTTATGTGTGTGTGTTTTTGAAAATTTATTCTGCCAAAACGTTGGTTTCGGTGGGGTGGGGGGGGGGGGGGGGGGGGGTGGGGGCGGGGGTTGCTGTGGTGTGGGATAGGTTGGAGGGTACCCTGGTTTAAGGCCTGTCGTTATTGCTTAATGATAAGTAGCTGGTGTGGGGCCAGTCCCAGGGTCAACCTGGTGTAGAATTGTATACTGCTCTCACTACCTACAAAATAGACGATGTGATACGACCCCCGATAAAAACCAAAATAGAAAATAAGGAAAAAAGAATAAAGCTTTTGGTTCCCTTCTATTTTATATTAATACCTAATTCTTTCTCCCTCCCAATAAAAACATAACATATGTATCTTTTAAGTCACGATACACTACATTGTTTTTATAAAAAGAATCTGGCTTGGGTTAAAAAAAAAAGTTTCACCAAACTCATTTTGAGTCGTTTCTACAGAACACATATTTTGTCACATTTTGATTCTAGTTATTCAGTATAATGTTTAGTATGTGGTCTATCTCACAATCAACTACGAGTATTAACAGATGTATATTGACCAACAGGAGCAATATAATTATGAAAAGATAGATAAACTTCATATAAGACTAGCTTTTAATCTATGAGATGTTATAGAGAAAACTAACAATCCACTGAAACCTCTCGACATGCCAGACGTTACAGCAAATAGCTAATTATAAACTGACTCAGTAATCACTACAAAGCCTTTATTTCTGACTCCGTTAATTTTTTTAGTTTTTATCAAGCTTTTCTTATCAGAACAAGTACTAATCGCCATCTTTTTCATGGCATCAATTAAAGTTTTTATCAAGCTTTCTAAAAGGGATCATGGCCTTTCAGACCACGAAAGTTTGAGACAATAACATGTATGTGATTCCTTTAGATGTTATCGGCTGCACGCATATTGCATTAATGTATTCAACGAGGTGTCAATTACGTGATATATTTTGATGCTTTTTTTAGAATTGCTAACTCACGCATCCATTACTTTTTTCCTAAATGTATACTCATCGTACCAAACGGGGACTTGAACCCTGACTTTGGTTGAGGGACACATTTCCGTCGACTCTTGGTACCGATAGGGCAGTGGCTCTTTGATAATTAATTAATTATCATCCCTACTTTGTATTTTATTTCAAATTTTGAATATTTAAGCATGCCTACAAAAACACAACCGTCCTTATAAGCACAACTATTGTTAACCTTGAAATTATTCTAATAATATTATGAAATTTAGGGTTATAAATAAACTGAATTAACACAAAACAAAATTTATTCGTATTTATTAATTTAAGTATAACTAAACAAATAAACAAACAGATTGTGTTTGTGTTCATTTGTTTCGAAAACGAGTTTGTTATATTCACAGTATATATATATATATATATATATATATATATATATATATATATATATATATATATATATATATATATATATATATATATATATATATATATATATATATATATATATATATAACATATAGTAAAATACAAATATCAAGTTCTAAAACATTACAACATATATATATATATATATATATATATATATATATATATATATATATATATATATATATAACATATAGTAAAATACAAATATCAAGTTCTAAAACATTACAACATGAAAATTAATATCCAATCTGAATAATTCAATACGAAGATCAAAATAAACTATTCAACTATAAAATCTATAACTCCTTAGTTATATATAAACCTTACTTAACGGACAAAATACACAAACTGTTTTCCAGTCTTTCATGAACAAGACCTCTATTAAACGAATGTAATATCTTATCCATATTCGTTGGTTCAAGAATTATGGAAAACATTTGATTGCTTACAATCCTAACAAAAATTTATTATAACATATATAATATGTATTATACTTATACATCGGGTGTTATTGTTTATACGTTAGGGAAAAGGATAGTAAAAATAAGAGGTGAAAACATGAAACATCAAAGTGTGAAAGATTGTGGATGATGATTCAGTTGGGTGAGCTTGCAGAGGCCCAGTCTCAGTCATGGCAGCCATTGAATTATAAATATAATAATAATTAATTTACAAAACAAAAAGGAAAAAGATGAGGGGCAGTTTGGATTGAGTGTTAAGTGTGAAAGGCACGACACATGAACAACAAACAACAATAAATAAAATAAATCTCTTCTGCATGGAATGGAAGGTCTAGTCGTTGTTGTGTTTCGAATCCCAACATCTCTCACCAGAATTCCACGCTTATAATTAATTCCCATATTTCTTTTTCTATTCTATTCTATTTACCCCTCCTTTTAAACTTTTTACCCGCTTTTCTTCATTCCCTATTACATATCACATGCATATCAACATGGTAATTAAAATCAAATTAGTAGTTTTTCGACTTTTATTAGTTGTTATAATGTTATAAGTTTATTTTCATCTCATTAAACACAGTGTTTATAGTAAGTGGTTATTTCCATTTTATTTCACTGACTTGGACGTGCCCACATAACTTAGATCATCTTCAACTTTAACACTATTTTTAGCACTAAATATATAAATATAGTTTTAACTATAGTTTAACACTAAAACCTCTCTAATCCATTACACTATATTCAACACTAAAAAGTATATTTCTTTTAATCAAAATATTACAAATTAAAAGCAACCCTTACATTTATTGGATTTTTAAAAACTTGACATGTATGTTTGTATTACTATAGCTTAATAAAGACTATAAATATGAAACAAATGATAAACTAAAAATAAATAAGTTTTGATTTGATGGACCAATTTGCACTGCTAAAACTTTAAAGTTAAATATAGAGTTGATAAATAGTGTAACACTATTTATTGTTATAATATTCACCCTCAAAGATGCTTTTATATTGTCATATGATCACTCTATTTTTACCCATTACTAGCTATAACGAATAGAATTTTCAGTATCCACAACCTTAATAAAGTAAAATTTGATACAGTCTTTTAATAAGAAAAAAAATACTTAGAATAATGAAAATTCAGAAATAAATTACTGTTTTTTTAATCACATTAATGCATGTACATATAAATTCTGATATTAAAAATTTATAATTAAGTAAAGATAAGAATGATCAAATTGACTCCTAGAATAACAAGTTTATATAAAAGTCAATTATTTAAGTAAACGTAAAACTACTAATATGATTTTACTTCTAATCGAACACTATTTAACTATAGATTATTTGAAATAATGCATTTTTCTCTCTCTAGAAATAGAGCGAGAGGGGGTCAACGTCAAAGGTTTGGTGGGGGGTGTTGAAGGAATTGAAGCAACAACACCTTTTTCTGTCGATATTTCCTTTTCTGATGCCTTCCCTACCTTACGTGGAATTCCCTTTCCTTCACTCTTCCTTTTCAATATAAATACAGTAATACACCCCCCTATCAATATACTTTTTTTTTTATTATTATTCTTATTTCCATAATTACACTTATTAATTTTATTACTTATGTGCAAGTGAAGCCCAGCCTAGCTGGGTGGATGCACCCGGGTTATATACTCATGTGGTGGGAGGTCTGGAGTTCGACTCCGACTAACCCCATGTGGGGGATTTTTCTGGAAGGCGAATTAGGTGGAGGGGAAAGGCCTTTGCGCCTTAGGTAATCGCCAACCGTCCTGGGTTGCGGGGCTGATTACCCTCAACTGAAACCATATCTATTCGCTGGTTCCAAAAAAAAAAATTTTTTATTACTTATGTATTCTGAAAACTGATCAAAGAATAAAGTTTTTTTACATATACATCGCTTAATATATGTAATTACCAAAAAAAAAAATTAGAACGGCGGAATATTATAAAAGACTAGCTAGCAACAAAAGAAAATCACAACAAACAGTTTAGAGGGTTACATAACCAATCATTCCAGTTAAAACAAAGATTATCTCTAAATCTAAACCAATTGAAGGTCTCAAGTTGAATATCATCCGCCATTCTCTAGAAGTTCAAAGGAACTTTCTTGAAAATCTTATCATTTTGCGCCTTCCATATAATCCAAATAACAACATATAATAGGCCAATCTTCAACTTCCTGCGGTTCTTAGACATCCCCGAACAGCTTAAAGAATCAACGAAAGATTGTAGATTAACCAGGAAATGACCTGTAAAGTTCGACCATTTGTAAAACCAGTGCCAGAGTTCCTTAATGTGGCAGCAGTCAAAGAATAAGTGGTTTAAACTCTCATCAGCCAAATCATAGAAAGGACACAACCGATTATCAATCCTTATGCCTCTATAAACCAAATTATCAGCCACAGGAATGCGATTTTGCATGAACTTCCATAAGAAACAATTTACTTTTAGTGGAACCGAATGCATCCAATTAAATGTTGATCTAGAGTTATTCCACCTATGATAAGCAATGACGCCTCTCAAAGATTGAACAGAAAAAACTCCACAGGGACTATGCTTCCAGGACAAAAAATCTGATTTTCTCGATAAAGACACGTTGTTTAATAAATTATTTAGCTCTTGCAACTCACGCGATTCAGCACCCCTCCTTAAAGGTCTGTTCCAGCACCAACCATCATGAATAAGACTAGCCTCAGAAATTTTGTTCGAGACTAAACAATCTTAATTTGGATCAAGGGCATACAGTCTCGGAAAAACGTTTTTGAGCATAGTGTTGTTGAGCCATATGTCTTTCCAGAAGTGCGTCCTGTCTCCACGTCCAATATTTCTTACAAAACAGTCCCTGAGGTTAATATTCCATTTCATAAGCTCATCACTAGCACATGTAATAGAGAGCCACGTACCAGGTAGGCCTTTTTTAGCTATCGACATCCCATCAAAGTCTCTTATCTTGTGAAAAGCTTTGATACACAAAAACCATAGACTTCCCGGTTGACTTTTGGCACTTCATAACCATTTAGCCAATAATGAACAGTTCATCTCATCAAGACAGTTAACTACAACTCCTCCCAACATTTTTGGTTTAATGACAACATCCCATGCAACCCAATGAACCTTCTTTTTATCCGAACAACTACCCCACACGAAGTTCCTTCTAATTTTTTCAAGAGTACCAAGAATCTTTTTAGGTGCTTTAAATAAAGAAAAATAATATAGGGGAAGGATACTAAGGACCGACTTTACAAGTGTAAGCCTTCCCCTAAAAGATAATACTTAGATTTCCACTTCGAAAGCCTTTCTTTGAACTTATCAACAACCAGTTTCCAATTCTTCGATAGTTTCATATTCGCTCCAATAGGTAAGCCAAGGAAGGTGCAAGGGAAATTAGCCGGCTCATATGAAAGAATGCTCGAAAATCGAGTAAGCTTCGTTTGATCAACGCCCACACCAAAAACTCTGCTCCTTTGAAGATTAACTTTAAGACCTGAGTCGATATAAAAACATCTAAGAATCCGGTTTAGATTGAGAAGGTTGGAGTCCGACCATTCACCAACGAATGTAACATCATCTGCGTATAGAAGGTGAGACATGATCAAGTCACTATCCGGAATCTTGATACCATTAAAAATGAATTTCTTACAAGCCTCCTTAAGAGAGACCGTAAGTCCTTCAATAGCAAGCACAAAGAGAAAAGAAGCTAACGGATCTCCCTGCCTTACGCCACGTCTAATTTCAAATTCTTCAGTGGTAGAACCATTAATAAGAACCAAAGCTCTACCAGAAGACAAACAACTTTTTATCCAACCCCTTCATTTCTCTGAAAAGTTCATTTGTTCCAAAACAGAGTCGAGAAAGCCCCAATTTAAAGAATCGAACGCTTTATCAAAACTGAATTTAAAAACCAAGATTTCTTTTTAACCTTTTTAGCCCAAGTAATCAGCTCATTCAGGATAAGCAGTCCGTCAAGGATGCTTCTTCCTTCAATGTAAGCCGATTGCTCCGGACTTACAACTTTTTCGATAACCTTCTTAAGTCTACAAGAGAGAACCTTTGAGAGAATCTTGTACATACAACCCACCAGATTTACAGGTATATAGTATTTCAACAAAAGGGGGTCTTTGCACTTTGGAATGAGAGTGATGAAAGAGGCATTGCATGTCACACCCCCAAACCGTAATGGCGGAAACGTTCGAGGGTGGATGACTTCATGAACAATATCATAACAAAGTTGAACAATAGTGAATTCCAAGCAACCAACCATCATTAAATAATTGCAAATGTTACGTAGTTTAACTGTTGCATGTTTCAAATACAATTATAATGATATCAAAAAATAGGCAAAAACGACGTCGTAACGTCTCTTCTTGTAGCGCTTGGATTACCTTATCAGTTTCCTGAGAATACAAGTAGTTGAAAAAGTGTCAACAATTAAGTTGGTGAGTTCATAAGATTTTTGTATAGGAAAGGTCCTTTGTTTGTAAACGATAGTGTTGAAAACCAAGAAAATCCAATATTTTCTCATAAAATGTTCCAAGTCTTTAAATCCCAAAGACTAAAATGTAATATGTAAACTCTAGTGTACTTTCTTTGAAAAGTGTGTTTCCACGTAAACAATTTATGAAAATATTAAGTTGATTATTTTCCCATGTGAGATACCATATAACCATACTGTGACTAGTTGGCCTGCTACGACGTTCTTCAGGCGTCGGAATGTTAGACATTTGGACACCTCAGACCTGCCGGTCAAGCTGTAGCTAGCAGCTCAGGTGCGGGGTTGTCAAGCCCCGTATAGATCTATACTCAAATATCGCGCTCTCTTACCGAGACTCTGGTTATATAAATGTTCAGGACTTATAGTAGGTACTTATAAAAGTACTGTGAAGATTCATCTCACAAAAATGTATGTATTCCAATCAACTTGTTTACGTACGATTTGTATATAAAAACTCTTGAAATCGTCCATTATCATTTTTCCCATGATAATATAGTATAGTAAAATAATTATATATTTTTATATAATTATTTTTGTCATGTTTAAATGTCATAGTAACCTTTTGTTCATAAACTATTCCAATAATAGTCTATTTTTAGTAATTGCGTCGTAATAACTTTATTTTACGAACGATAGCGAAATAACTTGTTCAAAGATTATAAATATTATCTTTTGAGATATTTCTCACAAAATAGTGTAATATCTTGATTATAACCATTTTTGCTAGAAAATAGTGCCTTTGTTTATAAAAACGTAGTTTTTACTAGTTTTCGTTTTTATAACATTTTTATTCAAGATCTAGTATCTTTGTACACTTTATTTGTAGTTTAGTAACTTTTACCCAACTTAATATGTCAAAGTGTTCATAATACATGGATCTACTCATATTTCATGCCAAAATCATATTTAAAACATTTTTGTTCAAGATCTATCATTTTTACACACTTTAATTATAGTCTAGTAACTTTTATACAAGCATATCATGTATCATAGTGAATATCTTACAAGGATCTAACTATATTTCATGTCAAAGGTATTTTTACCCAAGTACTAACTTTATAAACTTGTGTAAATCAACATATATATCATTTAAACACATATAAACTTGAATAAACAACATATATAGTTAAAGAACTTGTATTCTCCCCCAAAAAGGTTTGAAAAGATGAAAATGAGGGGTATGAACTCACCTTGGGTGTGGATCTTAAGATTCCTTGGAAGAAGAATGAAGATTTTGGTTCTAAGACCCGGAGGACCCTTGGACAAAGCTATTATCCAATGGATTTCCGTGAGTATGTGAGTGTAAAAGAGTATATGAAGGTATTTAGAACTTAAATCACTAGATGATCATAACTTACCAAGAGAGCTTGAAAGATCTTTAAAGATTGATGAAGGTTGGAGCCTAAAGACCCTTGGACAAAACTAATATCCAATGGATATGGATGGATGTTAGTGTGTGTAAAAGGTGTAAAACTTATGTTAAGTAGTTTAGAATCAAGAGATGAAGGAAACTCACCACTTAGACTTGTGTAGGAAACTTGGAAATGGAAGTTGAAGGTGGTGGTGGTGGTCACGGTTTTGGCCGAGAGCAAGGAGGAGAGGGAGAGTGATGAGGGAGTTGTGAGTGATGGTTAGATGCAAATGGCTAGTTCATTCCTTTGAAGAGTTAGTTTAATGATTTTCTAATATAAAATTCCTAGCCTCTTTAAAGCCTAGATTGTGAATAGTAATGAGGGATATGGTGTGATCTTTGAAGACATTGAGCCATGTTGCAGCCGATGGGGGGTAGGGGGGGGGGGGTGGGGTGGTGTGGTTTTATAAAAATAGCAATATACTTATAAAAATGTGTGATTTTTATAAAATAGTAAGACGTTTTAGTGAATTTTTATGCGTTTTTGACGAAATGAAGTTTTAAATAATTATTTTGTATAAAAACATTGCCAAACATTTATTTTGATTGAATTATAACTCGTTGGGTGCCGGAATACGCGTTTAAGCGCGGTATTCTTCCGATTTCGCGATTTTTGGCATTTTACCGGAAAATGCATTTAGCTTTGAAATTAAATACTAGGTATTATTACGTTACTTATCATATGAATTGTTATTTCATATTTGATGTTTAATGCACCTCATTTTGTATTTTGTTTCCAAACCCTGTGTGCATTTATCCGTTCACAGCGATTTAATGGTTGTAAATTCCACATACGAACTCCGTTTTCGACGTTCTATATATCCCCAGGTTCGTATTTACGAGTGGATCGTTTTATGAACATTATTATTCTTAAAATAATAATTATACGATTATCGAATTTTTACGCTACAGTAGTCTGCTGTCCGTATTTTCGATTTTTAACCGATAATTGTTTTGATTTAGCATACTTAATACTATAATATTTATAATTCATCGCAAAAGTTATGGAAAATAACTTTTCAACATATAAATTAACGTACGCTTCGTTTGACTACAGTTGACTTTTGTTGACCAAAATTTACAATTGTCACATCATCTACCCGTTAGAGAGAATTTCGTCCCGAAATTTAACTCTTGAGTGGATCCTCAAGGGTTTGGGAAGAGATGTGGGTACTTCTGTTTCATTTGGTCTTCACGCTCCCAAGTAAATTCTGGTCCGCGCTTGGCACTCCAACGGACCTTAACTATCGGTATGCGGCTCTGTTTCGTCCTCTTGATTTCTCTGTCCATGATCTCTACGGGTTCTTCGACAAAATGAAGGTTCTCGTTCACTTCGATTTCGTCAAGCGGGATGATAAGGGTTTCATCGGACAGGCATTTCTTTAAGTTGGATACGTGAAAGGTGGGATGGACGTTGCTGAGCTCCTGCGGTAATCGAAGTTTGTAGGCTACTAGGCCGATCCTAGCAAGGATCTCAAAGGGCCCAATGTATCTGGGGTTCAGCTTCCCATGCTTTCCAAAGCGTATCATTCCTTTCCATGGCGAGACCTTCAACAACACTCGGTCACCAACCTGGAATTCCAAAGGCTTGCGTCGCTTATCTGCATAGCTCTTTTGTCGGTCACGAGATGCTTTCAATCGTTCACGGATCTGAACGATTTTCTCCGTTGTCTCTCGTATGATCTCCGGACCGGTGAGAGTGCTGTTAGGTACTTGACCTCTGGCTAGTTGAGTATCACCCACTTCAGCCCAGCACAGAGGGGATCTGCACTTGCGTCCATATAAAGCTTCAAATGGAGCGGCTTTGATGCTAGTGTGATAGCTGTTGTTGTATGAAAACTCAATGAGCGGTAAGTGGGTGTCCCACGCCTTACCGAAGTCTATCACACAGGCTCTCAACATGTCTTCCAGTGTTTGGATGGTTCTTTCACTCTGGCCATCCGTCTGCGGATGGTAAGCTGTGCTCATGTCGAGTCTGGTTCCCATAGCCTTTTGTAATGATTGCCAAAAGTGTGAAGTGAACACGCTATCTCTATCCGAGATAATTGATCTTGGTACACCGTGCAATTTTACAATTTCTTTGAGGTAGAGCCTCGCTAGCTTATCCATCCTATCGGTCTCCTTGATTGGCAGGAAGTGAGCGGATTTGGTTAACCTATCGACGATTACCCATATAGTATGTAACCCACCGGTTGTCTTTGGTAATTTGGTTATGAAGTCCATAGTTATCCGCTCCCACTTCCACTCGGGTATTTCTGGCTGAATTAGCAAACCCGAGGGCTTTTGGTATTCTACTTTAACTTTGGCGCAAGTAAGGCACTTGCCCACGTAAGTAGCAATTTCTGCCTTCATGTTTGGCCACCAATACAGTTTCTTGAGGTCCAGGTACATTTTGTCGGACCCAGGATGAACGGAGTATCTAGTCTGGTGAGCTTCGTTCATGATAATGTCTCTGAATCCGCCGAATCTCGGTGTCCAAATTCGGTTCATGAGGTAACGAGCTCCGTCATCCTTAACTTCAAGGTTTTTATCCATCCCTCGCAAGGCTTCATTTGCAACATTTTCAGGTTTTAAGGCTTCTAGCTGCGCCTCTTTGATCTGAGTGGACAAATGGGAATGGATCGTCATCGTTAATGACTTCACTCGGCGGCCCGAGTATTCTTTTCGACTGAGGGCATCAGCCACTACGTTGGCCTTTCCTGGGTGATAACGAATTTCACATTCATAGTCACTCAGTAGCTCCATCCAGCGTCGTTGTCTCATATTGAGTTCTTTTTGGTTGAGGATATGTTGGAGACTCTTATGGTCGGTGTATACTGTACATTCCGTGCCGTACAGGTAGTGTCTCCAGATCTTCAATGCGAACACTACTGCTCCCAACTCGAGGTCATGTGTAGTGTAGTTGACCTCGTGAGTTTTAAGTTGCCTTGAAGCGTAAGAAATGACCTTTCCTCTCTGCATGAGTACACAGCCCAGACCTTGGTTAGATGCATCGCAATAGACCACAAAGTCTTCTGTTCCTTCTGGAAGGGACAGAATAGGAGCGCTGCACAAAGCTTTCTTTAAGGTCTGGAAGGCGGCGTCTTGTTTATCTCCCCACTTGAATGTTACACCCTTCTGTGTCAGGGTGGTAAGTAACTTTGCAATTTTGGAGAAGTTCTGTATGAATCTTCGGTAATAGCCAGCAAGGCCCAAAAACTGACGGATTTCCGTCGGAGTTCTTGGTGCTTCCCAGCTTTCGATGGCTTTGATTTTTGGAGGGATCCACATGTATCCCTTCTTTGCTGACTACGTGGCCTAGAAAGTCCACTTTTCGAAGCCAAAATTCGCATTTCGAAAATTTCGCATACAGCTTCTCTGCTCTTAATGTCTCCAAAACTTGTCGTAAATGCTGACTATGTTCCTCCTTACTTCGTGAATAGATAAGTATGTCGTCGATGAACACTATCACAAATTTATCTAGGTAAGGTCGGCATACACGGTTCATCAGATCCATGAACACTGCGGGCGCATTGGTCAATCCGAAGGGCATCACAACGAATTCATAATGACCGTAGCGAGTTCTGAATGCCGTTTTGGGAACATCTTCTTCTTGAACCTTGAGTTGATGATATCCCGACCTCAGATCGATTTTTGAGAAATAACTCAATCCTTGGAGTTGATCGAACAGGTCATCAATTCGAGGTAACGGGTATCGGTTTTTGATAGTGAGCTTGTTCAACTCCCGATAGTCAATGCATATACGGAATGATCCATCCTTCTTCTTCACGAACAAGACCGGCGCTCCCCAAGGTGAGAAGCTCGGCCTGATGAACCCTTTACTTAGCAGTTCGTTTAGTTGGCTGGATAATTCTTGCATTTCTGCCAGGGCTAATCGGTATGGCGCTTTTGCTACCGGGGTGGCTCCTGGGATCAAATCGATTCTGAACTCGACTTGTCGTGCGGGTGGTACTCCTGGAAGGTCTTCTGGGAATACGTCGGGAAAGTTGCAGACTTCAGAGATCTCTTTGATGTTCTTTACTTCCTTCTTCTCGTCAACAACGTGGGCTAGGAAGGCATGGTATCTTTTCTGTAGGTATTTTCAAGCTTTGATGCAAGACACGATTCGGAGGCTGGTACTGGGTTTATCACCGTAGACAACAAAGGTCTTGTCATCCGGTAGATGAAGTCGGATTCCTCGTTCGTAACACATGATGTCGGCATGATGGGGAATTAGCCAATCCATACCAACAATCACGTCAAAACTTCCTATTTTAACAGGCATTAAGTCGATTTGAAAGGAGTGATCGTCCAGAGTAAGTGTACAGCCTATGTATATGTCGTTTGTGCTTTCTGTTTTGCCATTAGCCATTTCTACTGTAAATGTTTCATTGAGTGGTTGAGGTTTTTGTTTTAGTAAGTATTTAAACTCGTGGCTTACGAAACTTCTCTCCTCACCGCTATCGAATAGTACACAAGCATACGAATTATTGACGAGGAACGTACCGGTAACCACGGTAGGATCCTCTACCGCTTCCGCGCGTCCCATAGCTAAGACTCTTCCATTTCTCCCCACATTCTGTGTCTTTGGGCAATCACGCTTAAAATGCCCTGTCTCACCACAACCATAGCAAGCTTGACTCACCCCGACATTAGTGGCTTGGGTGGCTTGTGGGGTTGGCGTCCTGCAGAATCGGGCGGTGTGGCCCTTCTTGTTACAGTTCAAGCAGTGCATTTACCTACAGGCTCCAGTATGGTGGAAATTGCACTTGTTGCACTTGGGTAGCGTCCCAATGTATTGCTTGGTGGTGGTTGGGGCGTTTAGGACAGTGGCTGCACGAACTGCCACAATTTGTTGTCTTTTCGCACCATCTTGATTTGGTTGGTTTCTCCCCCTGTTCCAGGGTTTCCTCTTGTTATCCTTTTCTCTTGGCTGTTCGGTCTTTTGGGTCATGGTTCCCTGGCGCACCCCGTGGTCGACCAATCGTTGGGCCAATCGTTTGGCGCTGTCAAAAGTGGCGGGACTTGCGGCTTCTACATTCCCTTGGATCTGGGATGATAGTCCCCAAATGTAACGTTCCACTTTTACAGACTCCGGTGTGACCATGGCTGGGCAGAGGGTTGCCAGATCGTTGAATCGGTTTGTGTAAGCGTTTAGATCCGAACCTTTCATTGTGAGGTTCCACAGCTCTTGTTCCAACTTCTGGATTTCCCCTCGGGGGCAGTACTCCTTCATCAACATTGTCTTTAATTCCTCCCAGCCCATCGAGTTTGCCACTGGGAGTGTCAGCGACTTGACATGGCCCTTCCACCAAGACATAGCCGTCTCAGCGAAAGTGTAGGCAGCGAACTTTACTTTCATCTCTTCTGGACACGCAGTGATATCGAAGATCGATTCGGTTTTCTCGATCCATCTTGTGAGGGTAAGGACACCACCGGTGCCGTGGAAAGTTATCGGCTTGCAACTGACAAAATCTTTGTAAGTACACGTTCGGGAATGATTTGATGTTTCCCCATTGGTGGAATCGTTGGTGCCGTTTCCACTTCCGTTTCCATTTACCCCGTTGGTGTTAATATGGGTGATAGCTGCGGTCACGGCTGCCGTGACAGCGGCTTGAAATGTCGCCGAGTCCATCATAGGCGTTTCGGGGGTTTCGACGGGTGTGCGTCTGCTATTTCTTCGGCGAGGTGGCATGATTCTGCCACAAGGATTTAAGATTGACGTCGATTAGTTCTTGGTAAGGGTTATCAAAGTACGGCGTTTTCTATTATATGTTTATGTCGACTATGTAGTGATAGGGGTATAATAGGTGCATAAAGAATCTAGATGTATGGTCCTATCGTATCACAAAATACTCGTATAATATTTTTGTTTTGTGTTTTGTTCTAGTGTTTTTCTTTGTACATGGTTCTTGGTAAGTCTTTAGAAGTTGTTACAAGTAAGGTGATTTCTAAAGGGTATGAGAGGTATGTAAGAGAAAATTCTAAGTGTACGACTTCGTAGTATTCATAAAATTCTCCTGTAGTATTTTAATTCTATGTTTAGTTATATAGTGTTTTAAAATACTTCCATAGTATTTTAAATTTCATGTTTAGTTCTATAGCGTCATAAAATACTCCTATAGTATTTTAAATTTTTATGTTTAGTTCCTTTGGTTACTGGTAAGTGTTCGGACTTGTTGTTCACCACGATTATTCCTAAGTATACGTTAATCATATCTTGGATCAATACAGTTGATCAGGCTCTATTTATCCAAGACATCATTACCAAACACTTAGGCCCATCCGTAGCGTTCAACTCATCTTACCACTTTTGTATGTTTTCGTTATGATATCGTTCTAGTATGTATGTATATACTTATACTTTATAAAAATTATCGTTGTAATTTTTAAAAGTATACTTGTACGAAAATGTCTTTGAGAGTTTTTTAGTCCCATTGTATTTATAGTTGTATATCTTTAAATGGATTGATATACTTAGTTCACTATAAGCAATGCTCTGATACCAATCTGTCACACCCCCAAACCGTAATGGCGGAAACGTTCGAGGGTGGATGACTTCATGAACAATATCATAACAAAGTTGAACAATAGTGAATTCCAAGCAACCAGCCATCATTAAATAATTGCAAATGTTACATAGTTTAACTGTTGCATGTTTCAAATACAATTATAATGATATCAAAAATAGGCAAAAACGACGTCGTAACGTCTCTTCTTGTAGCGCTTGGATTACCTTATCAGTTTCCTGAAAATACAAGTAGTTGAAAAAGTGTCAACAATTAAGTTGGTGAGTTCATAAGATTTTTGTATAGGAAAGGTCCTTTGTTTGTAAACGATAGTGTTGAAAACCAAGAAAATCCAATATTTTCTCATAAAATGTTCCAAGTCTTTAAATCCCAAAGACTAAAATGTAATATGTAAACTCTAGTGTACTTTCTTTGAAAAGTGTGTTTCCACGTAAACAATTTATGAAAATATTAAGTTGATTATTTTCCCATGTGAGATACCATATAACCATACTGTGACTAGTTGGCCTGCTGCGACGTTCTTCAGGCGTCGGAATGTTAGACATTTGGACACCTCAGACCTGCCGGTCAAGCTGTAGCTAGCAGCTCAGGTGCGGGGTTGTCAAGCCCCGTATAGATCTATACTCAAATATCGCGCTCTCTTACCGAGACTCTGGTTATATAAATGTTCAGGACTTATAGTAGGTACTTATAAAAGTACTGTGAAGATTCATCTCACAAAAATGTATGTATTCCAATCAACTTGTTTACGTACGATTTGTATATAAAAACTCTTGAAATCGTCCATTATCATTTTTCCCATGATAATATAGTATAGTAAAATAATTATATATTTTTATATAATTATTTTTGTCATGTTTAAATGTCATAGTAACCTTTTGTTCATAAACTATTCCAATAATAGTCTATTTTTAGTAATTGCGTCGTAATAACTTTATTTTACGAACGATAGCGAAATAACTTGTTCAAAGATTATAAATATTATCTTTTGAGATATTTCTCACAAAATAGTGTAATATCTTGATTATAACCATTTTTGCTAGAAAATAGTGCCTTTGTTTATAAAAACGTAGTTTTTACTAGTTTTCGTTTTTATAACATTTTTATTCAAGATCTAGTATCTTTGTACACTTTATTTGTAGTTTAGTAACTTTTACCCAACTTAATATGTCAAAGTGTTCATAATACATGGATCTACTCATATTTCATGCCAAAATCATATTTAAAACATTTTTGTTCAAGATCTATCATTTTTACACACTTTAATTATAGTCTAGTAACTTTTATACAAGCATATCATGTATCATAGTGAATATCTTACAAGGATCTAACTATATTTCATGTCAAAGGTATTTTTACCCAAGTACTAACTTTATAAACTTGTGTAAATCAACATATATATCATTTAAACACATATAAACTTGAATAAACAACATATATAGTTAAAGAACTTGTATTCTCCCCCAAAAAGGTTTGAAAAGATGAAAATGAGGGGTATGAACTCACCTTGGGTGTGGATCTTAAGATTCCTTGGAAGAAGAATGAAGATTTTGGTTCTAAGACCCGGAGGACCCTTGGACAAAGCTATTATCCAATGGATTTCCGTGAGTATGTGAGTGTAAAAGAGTATATGAAGGTATTTAGAACTTAAATCACTAGATGATCATAACTTACCAAGAGAGCTTGAAAGATCTTTGAAGATTGATGAAGGTTGGAGCCTAAAGACCCTTGGACAAAACTAATATCCAATGGATATGGATGGATGTTAGTGTGTGTAAAAGGTGTAAAACTTATGTTAAGTAGTTTAGAATCAAGAGATGAAGGAAACTCACCACTTAGACTTGTGTAGGAAACTTGGAAATGGAAGTTGAAGGTGGTGGTGGTGGTCACGGTTTTGGCCGAGAGCAAGGAGGAGAGGGAGAGTGATGAGGGAGTTGTGAGTGATGGTTAGATGCAAATGGCTAGTTCATTCCTTTGAAGAGTTAGTTTAATGATTTTCTAATATAAAATTCCTAGCCTCTTTAAAGCCTAGATTGTGAATAGTAATGAGGGATATGGTGTGATCTTTGAAGACATTGAGCCATGTTGCAGCCGATGGGGGGTAGGGGGGGGGGGGTGGGGTGGTGTGGTTTTATAAAAATAGCAATATACTTATAAAAATGTGTGATTTTTATAAAATAGTAAGACGTTTTAGTGAATTTTTATGCGTTTTTGACGAAATGAAGTTTTAAATAATTATTTTGTATAAAAACATTTCCAAACATTTATTTTGATTGAATTATAACTCGTTGGGTGCCGGAATACGCGTTTAAGCGCGGTATTCTTCCGATTTCGCGATTTTTGGCATTTTACCGGAAAATGCATTTAGCTTTGAAATTAAATACTAGGTATTATTACGTTACTTATCATATGAATTGTTATTTCATATTTGATGTTTAATGCACCTCATTTTGTATTTTGTTTCCAAACCCTGTGTGCATTTATCCGTTCACAGCGATTTAATGGTTGTAAATTCCACATACGAACTCCGTTTTCGACGTTCTATATATCCCCAGGTTCGTATTTACGAGTGGATCGTTTTATGAACATTATTATTCTTAAAATAATAATTATACGATTATCGAATTTTTACGCTACAGTAGTCTGCTGTCCGTATTTTCGATTTTTAACCGATAATTGTTTTGATTTAGCATACTTAATACTATAATATTTATAATTCATCGCAAAAGTTATGGAAAATAACTTTTCAACATATAAATTAACGTACGCTTCGTTTGACTACAGTTGACTTTTGTTGACCAAAATTTACAATTGTCACATCATCTACCCGTTAGAGAGAATTTCGTCCCGAAATTTAACTCTTGAGTGGATCCTCAAGGGTTTGGGAAGAGATGTGGGTACTTCTGTTTCATTTGGTCTTCACGCTCCCAAGTAAATTCTGGTCCGCGCTTGGCACTCCAACGGACCTTAACTATCGGTATGCGGCTCTGTTTCGTCCTCTTGATTTCTCTGTCCATGATCTCTACGGGTTCTTCGACAAAATGAAGGTTCTCGTTCACTTCGATTTCGTCAAGCGGGATGATAAGGGTTTCATCGGACAGGCATTTCTTTAAGTTGGATACGTGAAAGGTGGGATGGACGTTGCTGAGCTCCTGCGGTAATCGAAGTTTGTAGGCTACTGGGCCGATCCTAGCAAGGATCTCAAAGGGCCCAATGTATCTGGGGTTCAGCTTCCCATGCTTTCCAAAGCGTATCATTCCTTTCCATGGCGAGACCTTCAACAACACTCGGTCACCAACTTGGAATTCCAAAGGCTTGCGTCGCTTATCTGCATAGCTCTTTTGTCGGTCACGAGATGCTTTCAATCGTTCACGGATCTGAACGATTTTCTCCGTTGTCTCTCGTATGATCTCCGGACCGGTGAGAGTGCTGTTAGGTACTTGACCTCTGGCTAGTTGAGTATCACCCACTTCAGCCCAGCACAGAGGGGATCTGCACTTGCGTCCATATAAAGCTTCAAATGGAGCGGCTTTGATGCTAGTGTGATAGCTGTTGTTGTATGAAAACTCAATGAGCGGTAAGTGGGTGTCCCACGCCTTACCGAAGTCTATCACACAGGCTCTCAACATGTCTTCCAGTGTTTGGATGGTTCTTTCACTCTGGCCATCCGTCTGCGGATGGTAAGCTGTGCTCATGTCGAGTCTGGTTCCCATAGCCTTTTGTAATGATTGCCAAAAGTGTGAAGTGAACAGGCTATCTCTATCCGAGATAATTGATCTTGGTACACCGTGCAATTTTACAATTTCTTTGAGGTAGAGCCTCACTAGCTTATCCATCCTATCGGTCTCCTTGATTGGCAGGAAGTGAGCGGATTTGGTTAACCTATCGACGATTACCCATATAGTATCTAACCCACCGGTTGTCTTTGGTAATTTGGTTATGAAGTCCATAGTTATCCGCTCCCACTTCCACTCGGGTATTTCTGGCTGAATTAGCAAACCCGAGGGCTTTTGGTATTCTACTTTAACTTTGGCGCAAGTAAGGCACTTGCCCACGTAAGTAGCAATTTCTGCCTTCATGTTTGGCCACCAATACAGTTTCTTGAGGTCCAGGTACATTTTGTCGGACCCAGGATGAACGGAGTATCTAGTCTGGTGAGCTTCGTTCATGATAATGTCTCTGAATCCGCCGAATCTCGGTGTCCAAATTCGGTTCATGAGGTAACGAGCTCCGTCATCCTTAACTTCAAGGTTTTTATCCATCCCTCGCAAGGCTTCATTTGCGACATTTTCAGGTTTTAAGGCTTCTAGCTGCGCCTCTTTGATCTGAGTGGACAAATGGGAATGGATTTTTGCCTTAAGTCAAGCGATTTAATTTTATCAATTTCAACGATTCTTAACTTCCATAATTTCCTGTCATCGCATTCCTAAGTAGAGAGAGGTCTGCATTCAGCCCTTAAATCAATATTATCTATCTTGTTTAAAATGTTTGCATACTTCTCATCCTCCTTAGATTTAATAGATAATCTCCAGCTTCTAATATCTTTCTTTAGGTCTTTGAATTTGCGCATAAGCCTCAAGTCTGGAGGACCATTGTTGATGCTACATGTCCAATTATAAATCACAACCTCCTTAATCCCATCAATAAAAAACCACGAGTTGAAAAAACAAAAGAGACAAGGCCCAAAGTCAAAAAATTCTGAAGATAGAAGAAGCGGGCAATGATCTGAAAAACGTCTCAGCAAGGCCGTGACCAAGGCATTCGACCAATAATAGCGAAAATTGTTACGGGCAAGAAAACGATCTATTTTGCTCAGACTTCTTCCATTCGAGCTCATCCATGTGAATCTCCTCCCTCCGAGTTGTGATCATTTGATAAACCACATATTCATAAAAAACCGGAGAACTCAAACAAACCCATTAAAAAAATAGATTTTCGTATTTTTCAAAAATCAATTTTTTTGGAATTTAAAAAACATAAATTTTTTGAAAGTTTTATAAAAATATGAGATTCTTGAAATTATAATTATATATATATATATATATATATATATATATATATATATATATATATATATACACATATATATATATATATATATATATATATATATATATATATATATATATATATATATATATATATATATATATATATATATATATATATATATATATATATATATATATATATATATATATATACATATAGAGTTAGGATATATTAAAAACTGTAATTATTGTGTGGACGTAAGGACCAATCAGAGACGAGAATCAACCAAGGGTAATTTCGTAAATCAATTAATTAAATTTAAATTAAAATCTACAATTATGCTAAATTTACCTAAAATATTGGTAATTTACCTATAAAATTGGTAACAAACTACATTTTCTCCTTCTTATTATCCTCCTCGTTGAAACTTTCTATCCGATCACCACCATATTCCATCGTCGTTCACCACCGTTCCAAACCTGCAATCCCAATCAAGCAGTCACGCTTAATCCACAACCACATAACACCGAACCAGTGATCAACGATCGGATTACCCAAACAACGGTACGAACAACCAATCAAGCAACGAATTCTGATTTCTCGTCAATAAATTCTCGAATTCTTGATTTCTCAATAATCGATCGGATTACTTGAACCACCGAATCGAGCAAATATTTATGTACGGATCTTAGCAGGGTACACAAAATCGTGGTATGTAATCAACCACGAAATTGTTTATATCGAATCAATCGGCTTTCTCGAATTCTGATTTCTCAATAATCGATCGGATTACTCAACCACTGTGAACCAGGTATACCTATTAGTGGTAATCGTGGTATTGGTTTTCTGTCGCTGATTTAATCTTGGTCATCGGCTTTGGGTGATTGCCGGCAAAAATGGGGGATATAGCCGTCTACGCAACGATCAGTATGTTCTGTCCTTTATATTTCCTTATTTCCTTTACACAACAATGTTTATCCTCAAAGGTAAAGTACTACATCCAAGTTACTTTTACTTATCGATTTTTACTTGAAAAAGTTAATCGTTAAATATTTAGCTTCTATCTATTCAACTTGAACCATAAAATAAATGCTTAATAACTTGGATTTGGCTATTCAACTTGAAACATGAAATAAGTACTTTACTTTTTAAACGTGATCATGGATTAGAAAGAGGAATCGGCTACAACATTGTAGGTTCGTATTACCGGTCACGATTCTAGTTTGTTTATGTTTACTAACCTAAAAGCCATCAATTGTAAGCTCTTTAACATGACCTGATTTCAGATTGTCGGTGTAGAATGTCATATAAGCATGTTTTTGTAATTCATTCTACCAGAATGAACTAATTTCAGATTGTTGGTATGGAGAGATAGCTCGACATTCTTGCGGATTCTGGTTAATGTCTTGTATATCATTCTAGTAGAATGTTTCTGTATGATTTTGTAAGTCTTATGTATTATTCTAGTAAAATGCTTCTGTATGATTTTGTAAGTCTTCTATATCATTCTAGTAGAATATTTCTGTATGATTGTGTAATTCTAGGATCAATGTTATTGATCATTCTAACATGTGAGAATATCATTCTGGTGTTGCAGGGGAATTCTTTGTGCATTCAAAACACATGAGAAATCAAGAAGAAGCACTAAAGTTTGATTTCAAGGCAGTCATTCTGACAGAATGTACTGCTTACAAAATGTTATTATGTTTTGTATATTAGATTCTAGTATATTATTCTTGTAATTTTGATGTTACACAATACAATGTAAATATGATTCTGTATGTCTTTGTAATTCATTCTATCAGAATGTTTATCTTACTTTCAAAATATGCAGTAACATTATTTAACAATACTAGTCATTCTAATGTATGCTTTTGTAGTTCATTCTAATAGAATGTACACGATTAAGAACTTAGAATAAGAACTAGAATCAATAATACAATTTTATTAGAATTGTAATAGATCCAAAGTGTGAATTTACAAATAAAATTGAATTCGAATTTGAAATTAAATTTAAATCCGAAATTTGATACCATAAAAATCTCACATTCCATAACTGAAAAAATATAAAAAGTCCATATTACCCTTTAGAATGATATAATTGGAAAGTTGATATTTTTTTAATAAAAAAAATCAATATTCTGATATTAATTACAACCATTGATGATTATGATTCAACGCACCAGATTTGGTCTTACGTCCACACAATAATTGTGGTTCTTAATCTAACCTAGCCATATATATATATATATATATATATATATATATATATATATATATATATATATATATATATATATATATATATATATAATGGGTTCAAATGAGAAACACTAAAAGGTTAAGAACCGTGAAAACCGATATTCACACATTAATAATCATGTTTTTTTGTTTTTTCACACTTGTTTATTATGTGAAAATACATCAAACTTAATAAATTTCTTTATTTTTAATACTTTTTACAATATTCACAATATAATAAAATTTGTAGTTATTAAACTGTGAAACTATAACATAAAATTGTTTTCTTTAAAACACATGAATATTGATATCTAATAGCAAACGAAAGATAATTATATATTTTTATGTGTTTGGTAATTTTATTTTGATAAGAAGCAAGTGTTAAAAATAAAAAATACAACATTATTAAACTGTTAATTACTAGTTCTCACGGTGATCAAGTGTTAGAGAATCAAGGAAAAGGAAAGGGAACTTTGGAAGCATAACAAATTCTTCTATAACCTCAAGGTGAGTACATGTAGATTTACATTGGGTACATAGCACACAAGTTTTGATGCAAAAATTGTTTTGAGTCAAATGATTTATATCGAATGTTTTAACAAATTCCTATGTTGTACGAAAAGTACTTTGTTATATGAATATGTTTTATGGTTTTTCATGTTTAACATGATGTATGAAGTAAAGACCTCATATGAGTTAAGAAAAGTAAATAAATGAATAATTAAAAATAACCTTGATGATGATATCCGGATTAAGGACCTTACCCGCAAGGAGGGGGTCAAACAAACACTACTGGGATAGTACCTCCTTTCACTAAGTAGTTGTTTTTATGCACACCCTTATGGATGGATGTGTTGCATTCCATGATGGGGATGAAAACCTATGTTATACACACCCTTACGAGTGGATATGTTCCATTTCGGGAAGGGGATGATCTACGGGGGCGCCCGTAAAGTGATGTAATTAATAATAAGAAATATGAATGCAATTGGTCTATGGTTTATGAGAAAAATTATGTTTAGTTCTTTGATGTTTGAACAAATATTACATGTCATATTAAGCAAAATAAGATAAGTTTTATGTTATATGATAAGGAAGTGTTACGTCAAATGTTTATTATTGAAAAATGTTATCCAAATTAATTTTACTTGTTTGGGTCAAAAACCCATGTTACTCACGAGGCTTTATGTCTCACATATATTTTTTTAAATGATATGTACTCAAGTGATGCTGGTAAATGCTAGAAGACCTTTTTGAGGACTCGAAGATCTTATTTTGGGAAATGTCTAGTGATAGATAAGTTTGAACTATGGTGAACTTTTGAAGTTATAATGTCCCACTCTCTATGTTTTTGAAAAATCCAATTGTATTTTCTTGTTGCTTGCAATCGATGAGCAAAAATACTGGTTGGAACGGCTTCATAACACATCGATGTTAAGGTGGTTATTCTTTTGTCTTATGTGGTACTCTGCTTTCCTAGTCCTCAAAATCCGACGATGTAATGTATCATTCCATATCCAAAGTACAATATCAAAGGGTGAAAATGCCTTCATAGAAACTTGTTGGCTTTGTAATATACTTCGTGAATTACACTTGTCTCCTGCTATTGTTGAATTTAGTGTCATTAACCCACTTAGTATGATCGGGATTAACTTGAGACAAATGATGTTAGAATTTAGATATAATACGAGCTTGAGTGTATGGAATGCACACACACACACACATACACACACACACACACATATATATATATATATATATATATATATATATATATATATATATATATATATATATATATATATATATATATATATATATATATATATATATATGATTTCAACCAAAACCCAATTGATACGTCTATTAAGAACATGAATAACTTTCCTGCCAATTTCAATTGAAAACAACTAACAATTATTTATATATACAAAATTTGGTTCTTGCAAACACACTTTTTTCCATCACATTATTCTACAATATTTTTGTCTCAAATAACATTAAAAACTAGTAAGGAATTTTGTATTTTGAATCTCTGACTATTCCTTAAATGCATATTGTACTTTCTTGGATTATCATAAACCCGATATTGTGTAACTCCATGTAATATGGTTTAGGATAATACAAGAAAGTACAATATTGATGACATGTCGTCAGTAAAGCAATACATTTGGCGACGACATGTCGTCGGGACATGGCTACTTGAAAATTTGAAATAATGTATTTATAGCAAGGGCATGTCATCAATATTTCATGTTTCAATGGTAGTTGTGCTATTGGTATTGCATAAGCTACAAGTGGTTAGTTACCTTCTGCTATTGATATTGCATATGGTAAATAATAATCTCACTACCCTTACAATTTACATAAATAGTTTTGGGACTTATCATCAAATGATGTGTGCTCGAATTTGTTTCGTTACCAACTTTATGGTGAGATCAAATATATAGCACCAACAATGGGCTTGTATTCACTCGGTGATGTGTATGAACTCCAAAAAAATCAGTGGTTTCTTGCATGATTTCCTCTTGGTTATTATGGTTGTTTTTATGTATTTAATGTATGTTTATTGTCTTTTTCTAATTTAGAATGAGATTTAATATGAGTTTTAGGAAATTCGAATGAGGCCGGTGATGAATCAGAATATGAGGTTAAATGCCTAAAATGTACACTTGGAGATAGATGTGCTCACACATATGGTGTGGGGCGAATGCTTAGAAGTGAATCTTCATCTCATGATCTGGGCACCTATTCACAAACATAAATAACAAATACACAGGTCGATGCACTAAGTCAACAATTAATGGAACATTTGCAAACGATCCAACAACATTACGATAGAGAATTGTTGGCTCAAAACCCCAACTACCAACTAGAAATACTGCCACAATGCCATTTTTATACATCGAGAGTGCAAATCGCTCCGACTCCTAAAGCTAATGAAAAACAGATGATGGTCGAGATTCTAGTGAAGACAATTAATTTGGTTCTTAGTTTGGATTGTAGTAGAATTTGATTGTTTTGGTTTGTATCATACTTAGGGGCTGTTTGGATGTGCTTATAAAATCAGCTTATTAGCTTATTGGTTTTTTGGAAAAGTCATAAGCCATAAGCAAGGGCAAATAAGGAGTTTTTAATAAGTAAGGAGGCCTTTACTTATGACTTATGACTTTTCCAAAAAGTTAATAAGTCAATAAGTAGATTTTATAAGCACATCCAAACAGCCCCTTAGAAACTTTGGATGTTTTGGATGTATTAGACGTTAATTGGTTGCTTTCGTTAGTATTAGACTTAAAACTTTGGATGTTTGGGATTGTATGAATTCCACTTGACACTTTGGATTTTATGGTTTTTCTGAAATTTCAAAATTTTCAATTAGTTTTCTATTAGATTTCAATGTTAGAAATAGAAATTGAAAACAAGAACAAAAATATCCTGGAAACACTCGCTATAAGCAATCCTGAGCACAGTCCAATATTAGTCATGTTCGGACAACATGTAATCACTATAAATATGATATGTTATGATGACATGTCGTCACTATAAGTAGAACCGAATATATTAATTAATCTTTTTTTTAAATAGTGATATACTGACAAATCAGTCTCGACGACAAGTCATCAGGCAATGATACCCCTATGCCGACGACATTTTTCCTAACGACAAGTAGGAGTTATAGCGGCAAAGGTATACCAACGTTTTATCGACAACATGTAGTTGTTATAGCTTATACCAACGACATACAACTCCGTACGACAACAATTGTCGCCATTGTAGTGATATTCATGGACAAAGTTATAATCTTCGGGTAGACGATAAACATAAATAATTATAATTTACGAGTTGTTTACTTTAGCTTTTGTTTCATAAATATTTTTGTTATGCTTATTGAAATCTTTTTAGTCAGCTGTGCTAATTACTAAATTTCCCTTTAATAGAACATAACTGATCGTTGATCGTTCGTGTAGGGTGTTTACTTTTACAGTTTTACTACATTTAGTATGTGTATGTAAAAACACTTTTCATTTCCCCAAGTCACCTAGAGCCACACATGCACTCTAAAGACATTTTTCAAGTAGTACTTAAAATTGTTATATCACGAAAAAAATATATATATAAGATTTAATCGTATCTAAAATAATATGTTTGTGTTTATAAGAATAAAGAAATATAAAAGATATTTAGTTTTTATCACACCTTAAGTTAAAAATACATAGTTGTGTATGTGACTGTGAAGATTAAACAAGTCATATGATGCATAAGTTAACAATTTATGATTGCTAAATTAAAAAACATGGATGCAATTAGAATATTTGTGGGGGTGAATTTTATGCCAAATTGGACACTTTTCACATCCCTAAAGTGAGTGAGTGAGTGAGAGCCACACTCTATATCTATCACTCTCATTAGGATCCCTTTTGCCCCCCAAATAATTACCATCCTAAATACCCCCTTTCCTCATCTTCCTTACATTTTTGGATATTTGACCACAAAAAAGATAGAATGTGGATGATGGGTTACAACGAAGCCGATGACCTGAACATCAACATGATGGATTCCTACACCAACAATAGCAACCGGAAGCTAAGACCACTAGTACCAAGACCCACCTGCGCCGCCGCCAGCTCCTCCTCCAACCGCTTCCACTCCACTCACCATGATCATCATCTCCTTCCTCTCAATCACCATCTTGGTATGTCGTTATGCACTAAAGTTGTTGTTTTTCTTCATCTGGTAATGGATTTATAAACTCTTGTTTTACAGTGGCAGCTGAACAACACAAGAGAGAGTTTAACTCGCAACAAATGGTGGTCGTAAGTTCACGGTGGAACCCTACGCCGGAGCAGTTGCAGACACTGGAAGAGTTATATCGTCGAGGCACACGAACACCGTCTGCAGACGAAATACAACACATCACCGCCCAGCTCCGCCGGTATGGGAAGATCGAAGGAAAGAATGTTTTCTACTGGTTTCAGAATCACAAGGCGCGAGAACGCCAAAAACGACGCCGTCAACTTGATAACCCGGCAAATGATCTTCATCAACCTCCATATTATAACACCGAGATTAACACCCTCAATCTTGATCAGTCAACAGAACGCAAAGATTCAGGTATATAACTTCAACCATCAACTTTTATATCTTTTAAAATATTCAAGAAACTTACGTTATCTAAATCATTTCAAATCAGAAAACATTTTAGCTTCGTTCTTTTTAGCTTCGTTATTTTTTAATTTAAACATGAACATGAACCACATAAAATATAAAAACTAAGAATCGCTTCATTTTAGCTTCGTTCTTTTTTAATTTAAACATTTTTATAATGAAAAGAAAGAGTTGAAAAACTTTGATGCGTTTGAACATTTTGTCCATTAAATCTAGAGTTGAGAAGTGGGGTAATTTGTGGTGCAGAAGGAATGAAGAAATAGGAATTGGGTGTTTCTTTTTGTTTTGGTATTGGATGGTTCATGGTCGGGACTGATTTTGGTACCTGTGTTTGGTTGCAGAGCTTAATAAGACAAGCTATGAAGTTGAAGAGACCAGAAACTGGGCAATACCTACATTTTCAGAGGTCTGCTGCTTATTTCCTTTCTCTTTTTTCAATTACTTATCTATTATTATTATTATTATTATTATTATTATTATTATTATTATATATAAAAAAAACTTCTTTTCCGTTACAAATATTGAATTGTTTTATATATTTATGTTTGTTAGAAGTAGAACACAAAAAATTAATGCGCGAGATCGATCTAACATACAACACTTGATTGTTACTACTCGCATTACAAAATAGCTAGATATCAAAATATTGGATGTAATCTTTTTCATCTTTTGTGTTTTTAAAAATAAAAGGAGTAAATTCTAGTACATACTTATAGTTTATAACATTTATAATCCTTGGAAGTTATTGAGCTAATAATATGGAGTGCGATAAATGGAATAATACACTTTGATAACCCTCATAGTCTATAGTTTGTATCAACCCAACGCATTACTCTTGAAATACATTGTACTGATAAAATGCGTACATTTGTGTCATAAATCTTCATGTTTAGCAGGTACATGTTATAGATCTACATCTTTATCAATGTACAAGTATTTTTGCAATTTTCTCAATGCATTAATTAATTTACTACACAATAGTGTTATAAATTAATTTACCCTTTTATATGACAAATGCTCGATTATCCTAAGTTTTTGTAGGCATTAACCAAAACCTCTTCGTTTGTGAGCTTTCACTAGCTAGGAACCCAAATACCACCTAAGCTATAATAAAATTAGAGTGTATATATATTTAGTAACGGTATTAATGTGAATATGATTGATGATAAGGCTTTTTGGTAATTAACCTTAGTAACCAACCTTTAGGTAACAAAATATATCAGGGAGGCTCATATTGTAATATGCAGTTGACTATGATAATGTATATTTGTTCACTATAAGGATTAATATCCCATAACCTCTCGTTTTATGAAACACTGAATAACTTTGATGAATTTTGTTAATGAAAGTGGAGTTAGGGTTTATAGCAATAATGTGAATATGATTGATGAAGTGAAGTAAAATAGAAAATAATTGATAAAAGGTCTTCTTGTTTCTTTTTCCTTGGGAAATGCAAACCTGCATTCCTTCCTTCCTTTCTGTCGGGTCCCCTCCCTTCCCCTTCCCTCTTTCTCATTGTTTTTTCCTTCAAATTTTTATTGACCTCAGAAACATTATATATATATATATATATATATATATATATATATATATATATATATATATATATATATATATATATATATATATATATATATATATATATATATATATATATATATATATATATATTGTATGTGTGTGTGTGTGTGTGTGTTTTTATGTAAGTATATTGTATGCCATTGATTGATCACCAAATCATGAATACGATAGGATATAAATAGTTTTTAGATGTTAATACAAGTGTTAATAAGTGACATGCATTTTTAAATGGACGTATTAAAATATCCAAGGGATTCTGTTGATGTGCCTCTTTCAAAATGATTATCTTATATATTACAGACATTCCGATTTTAATAATCAGTTTTCTAGTTTTTGTGTAATCTGTTTTTACATATAATTTTCTGATTATTAAAGGAAGAAAATTAAATACAGTTATTTTATTGATTATTTCCTTAATCATTTTGAATTATCAACACCACTAAACTTTGTCATTACAAATTTAAACACTATATTCTGCAAGATATTTTATTAACCAAAATATTATGGGATTCTAAACGTTCGATTGCCTCCTGAAAGAAAGATTTTCATGGAATACATGCTGTATATCTGCATATGCAAAACCCGTATATGATTTATTTTTGGTAAAAAAAATTATTTATTTATTGATATTTTATTTTGTTGAATTAGCAGAAAGTGTTAAGAGAAAGAACATCAAAAGCAGAATCTAGGGTGACGAGCGTAACAGCAGATCAGGGATGGATACCCGTTGAACAACAAGATGAAGAAGGAAATGATCAGCTGTTGCTGCTACACCGTAGGAGGAAGAGCATCCCTGAAAGGAATGCCACGTGGAGCCACATGATGCAGTGTTTGTCGTCATCTACTCCTCCGACAAACCATATCTCCACCACCATCACCACCACCTGCAACCCTGCAACACCTTCTGTTTCAAAAACGTCATCGTCCCTTGTCGTTTCGCCTCACAGTCACAGACATCACCTCCGCCATAATGACGTCGACTCTTTCCAGACTTTAGAGCTGTTTCCGGTCACCAGCAACGGCCACGGCCGGGAAATGTCAGAGAAATGTTTCTTTCCGAGTAATGACGTCAGCCTCAGTCCTCGCCAGTTCATCGAGTTCCTTCCGTTGAAAAATTAGTCAAATAGTACTTCTAATGCTAACTATGTTTTATTATTTTACCATTTGGCCCTTGTAGTTTTTAAGTTTTTTCTTTCTTGGTCAGTCAACTTCTAATATTCCTAATTGGGTCCTAATACTTGTGACTTTTCTTTTTAGCATGTAGCTACTCACTTCAAAACATGCACACAACAATCACAAATTAGAAGTAGGATTAAATGGATAAATCATATAACCGGTTACAAACGGGATTGCTATAATGCAGAAAATGACTTGATGCAAATCCTTAACAATTATATACATTTTGTCCTATTTTACTTTTTATCCATTGGAAAATACCGATTGTACATTCCAAATACCATAAAACTTCAAGGTTAAAATGTATTTTTATTCTAACACCATGTATTTCGCTTTTTATAATAAAACTTTGCCATTTGATACATCGGAATTTGTGGAGATTTTCAAACCAAAGATGATATGGAATTTGGCGAAAAAATCTTGAATTGTCTTTCACCTGTATATTTGATATGACATTTACTCCTTCACTAGTATATATGATACCGCATTTACTCCTTTTGTACAAGAATTCTTATGAATAACTTTCATTAGGAAGCTCACTTGGCAGTTATCAATCAATTCTTCAGAGGACACTTCATCAGTCTTTAATCTTTAAATTTAGACTGTCAATATCAGTCTTATCTTCATTTATGTCAAGAATGTTACATATATTTTCATTAACCATGATATCTTCTATTTTCTTTCAAATTTACTCCTTTTTTATTTTACAATAACATTTCCTTTCCAAACATTATACACTTTGGGAGCTTCTTAATTATCATTAGAATATTATTACTACTAGGGAGGCGTCTTTGTTCCTACCAATTTTACTTACAGAGTCAGAAATTACAGACGGAGCAATTATAAAAATGGAAACCCTAATTTAGCGACGGAACTAATTGCCGTTGGAAATCCATTAGTGATTTCCTAGTGAATACCGACGGAAGTTTAAAAGAAATAACAATTTTAGTATTTTTTTTATAAATTCTGAAAAAATTCAGTTGGAATATACCGATGGAAATATGATAAAAAATTGTTATATTTTTAAATTTCATCGTAAATTACCAATGGATTTCCGATAGACTTAGTATTCGTCATTAGTCTGTCAATATTTCATCGGTATTCCTTGTTATTACTTTTAATATTATGTTAATTATTATTATTTTTTTTATTATTAGAACTATATTTATTATTATTAAATTTATAATTATATCTTATTTATTATACTATTGCTTCCCCATTTATCGTAAATAGTATATTAATTCAACCCACAGTGTGTATGCGTATTTTTGTATGTGTGTAATAATAATAATAATAATAATAATAATAACAATAATAATAATAATAATAATAATAAATGTATTAGTATCAGTATGTATTTGTATGTATAATAATAATAATAATAATAATAATAACAATAATAATAATAACAGTAATAATAATAATAATAATAATAATAATAATAATAATAATAATAATAATAATAATAATAATAATAAATGTATTAGTATCGGTATGTATTTGTATGTATATGATAATTGTATAGTAATAATAAATTGATGTGTATGTGTATGTGTTCCGATGGTGTACATACTTCCATAACAAAGTTGGGGTTGTGAAAAAATATGAAGCAAAAAAATTGAAGTTCAACCCTTGAAATAGGAAAAATACAAAAGGGTTGAATGTGTATATGTACAAATGTGTATGTGTGTATGTGTTCCGATGGTGTACATACTTCCATAACAAAGTTGGGGTTGTGAAAAAATATGAAGCAAAAAAATTGAAGTTTGACCCTTGAAATATGAAAAATACAAAAGGGTCGAATGTGTATATGTACAAATGTGTATGTATGTATGTATATTTATATTTCTATCTATATATGTATGTATGTTTGTGTATTTGTATATGCATGCTTGTATGTATGTGTATTTGTATATGTTGTGTATGCTTGTATGTATATGTATGTGTGTGCATGTATGTATGTATGTATGTATGTATGTATGTATGTATGTATGTATGTATGTATGTATGTGTGTGTGTATGTATGTATGTATGTATGTATGTGTATGTATGTATGTATGTATATATATATATATATATATATATATATATATATATATATATATATATATATATATATATATATTTGTGTATGTATGTATGTATGTATGTATGTATGGGTTAGTGTTTTCAGAATCACATGTAACTATGGAAATTAAAATGATAAAACATTAAATGGGTAATGGGTTCTGATGGTGCACAAGCTTGTACATATGTGGATATGACGTATAATTTGGTGAAAATAAAGTAATCAATGTATAACAGAGTTTCGAGAAAAATGAAGCGAAAAAATTGTTGGTTATATGTACATGGCACAACAAGTTTGTGATATTACTATATATAGCAGGGCTCTTTTGACTTACACGCAAGATATCATTTAGTTAAAATATATCCAAGTAAACATGAGAGACTAAGTTTATTAGTATATCAAAGTAAATGTATGTTAATCAGAAACTATAAGTAGATAAATGGCTTAAGTGAAATGTCAACAGTTTGAATTTTAAAAGTCTTTATCCAAAAGAGGCTAAGATAATAATGATGGATATTATAAATAATCATCATGATTAACGATTTTAAGTGATTCTAACCAAGAAATTTCATGCTCCCTCCTCTTTAACCTCTCTCTCTAGTAGACCTCTATCATAATCCCTAGAATAAGGTTACTTGTGTTGGAAATAGCGTCCAATGTCATTAACTGTTGGTAACATTTCTAATAATAGCAGTGTCCTTTTGGGTTGCCCTCATGACCCAAAAAATAAATATGAGAAATTAGTTTATTAATTTATTGTGCCAAGATAAATTAATTAAAAACTAATTGGTAATTAATTAAGAATTTAATTTGGAATTCATTTGGAGAAATTAATTACAGAGATTGGATTGTTATCAATTAAAGTGTTTAATTAATGGAAACAAATCCAGGGGCTAAGTGTATGAAGGCTCCTTAAGTTTGAAAACCTAGGAGCCCTCTAGTATAAATATAGGCTTAGGGGTCAAACCCTAAGGCATCCCAAGCCTCCAAAACCCTCCTCCACTCCTCCTTTCTGCGATTTCTCATCCCTCTCTAGGGTTTGAGATTTTTGCCTCCTTTCCAAGTGGAACTTTTGTCTGTTTGGTTTTCTGAAATTCTTGGGTGTGAATATTAGAGGGATTCTACTTTGGATCCTATTCATCCAATACAAGGTGGCATTAATCAAAGAAGGAGATTAGCTGAGGTACAATTATGCTCATCTTAAGTTGCAATAATTGTTATGAACTGCATGATCCTCGACTATGTTCATAGATATTTATGTGATTTGATCTTGTTAATTCTTCTGTTGTATGAATGTTTTGTTATTATTATCAAATCCCAACAGTGGTATCAGAGCCTCTGTTCATATGTTATGTGCACTTTAGACTGAATTGATGAATTATGTTTACATGCTTGATGTTTATTTTCAAAACTTCTAGGATAATATCCTAGAATCTATTTTGAATATGCATGATATGATTATGTGTTTAGGGTTTATGCTAGAAACTTGGATGAACTTTCGTGCTAGAATTTTACAGGTTTTTGTGTGGCTCCTTGTGTTTGTCGAAAATTGCTAGGGTTTAGGAGACTTCCTTTGGCATTTGCATGCTACCTGGCGGCTATTGTTACACCATTTCTTGCCTTAAAAGTTTCCTAAGTTGCTTGCCTTCTAAGTTTACACTACTTCCTTATATGTGAACATAATTTATTAGGGTATTATTTATATTAATTATTAACAAGTGTTAATTGAATTAATAGATAAATAAAAATTTTATGTTTAAAATTCATTTATATATATTAGAAATATATATATATATATATATATATATATATATATATATATATATATATATATATATATATATATATATATATATATATATATATATATATATATAGTTCTAATATATATAAATGAATTTTAAATATATATATATATATATATATATATATATATATATATATATATATATATATATATATATATATATATATATATATATATATATATATATATATGTTGGATTAGGTGTCTAAGCCATGACTTATAATTTGTATTTACCTAATTAATAAAAGTGAAGTCCATTTAGGTTGCCCTCATAGCTGGAGGTTTGGTAGAAAGTTCAGAAGAGAGAAAGGTTGATTTATTATGTGATTAATAAATCAACAGGAATTAAAAATATGGTTTGTTAATATATTAAAGTGATAATATATTAATTAGAAACTATATTGATTGGTTAATAATTAATCAGGAGTTAATTGGATTAATTTCTGTGGGATTAATTGGATTAACCAAGAGGACAGGGGCTAAAATTGTACCAACTCAATAGTTGAATTTGCACGCGCGGCGCGCCAAAGCATGGGCCGCGGCGCGCGTACAAATAATCCGGAAAATGGCTTAAAGATAGGATTTACCTCTGGTTGAAAGTCAAACGAGGTTTATCTCTAAGGGTCATTTGGTTGCCTATAAATAGGGACCCATAGACCTCATTATTAAGTGCTACTCTCTTCTATTCTCTCTGGAATTTTCGTCCACCCTCTGGCTCCCTGGGTGTGATCTTATTTGAGGCAGGACACTTGTGCTGCTTAGCTTCAAGATTAAAACTAAAGGTTAGTTTTTCTGATTTATTTCTTTTAGTTTATTTGTTTGGCCTTTAGGAATTAGTTACATGTTCAAAGTAAGAAAACATAGATCTTCATAGGTTGCATGTGAACTTAGGTTATTTAGTTCATGGTTTGTAGAAAACCTTTCAGTGGTATCAGAGCATTTGGTTGTTTTCTTATTGAATTGCTGTAATAGTTTTCCTAAAATTAGGGTTTAAAGTTTATAAATCTTTTTTGGGCCTGAATCGATTTAGGGTTTTTTTTTTAGAAACCATGTCCCCTCCCCTGGTAATTTTCGAAAATTGGTATTAGGGTTTTGGAAGGTTTTCTATTTTTGGTAACTTTAATTGGTTAATTAATTGGATAACCTTAAATCCATTTTTTGAATTTCGATAATTAGGGGTTTAAGATAGGTTTAAATTGATTTGATTAATTTAGAAAAACCTATCTACATTTGAATTAATTTAATTAATTGTTTAATTAAAAGATAATTCAAGGGATTTAATTTAATTTTAATTTAATGGTTAAATTTCGAAAATTAAAGGATAAATCCTAAATATTTTAAAAGGTTTAAAATATCTAGATTTAATTAATAGTTCAATTAAAAGATGAATTAAATCGAATTTAAAGGTTTAATTTAATTTGAAATTTAAAGGTAAATTTCAGGAAATTAAAAGATAAACCAGGAATATTTTAAAAGGGTTTAAAATACATCTTATATATATTATTAAAAGTTAATACTATATGTATAAGATAAATTGGTTAGTCAAATCATTAGTAGGCCTCATTCACGAAGCTGGTCTATAAAGTGGGTATAAGGAGACTGCCTATAAAATGGCGGTCTAATGGGTGTTCACTCTCACCCACCGCTCGCCTGATCAGTGGAGGGTCGTTAGCCGAACAGTTTTGATAGGACCGCTTAATCATTAAAAGTATAATGATCAAAGTAATAGAACCCGTACAAGAATTCCTAATCTAGTTACTTTAGAAAAAATGTGAATTTGATGCGAACCCATGAAATTGCACATTGCACTTTATAAAACGTTGGTGGAGCGTGTGTGGGTTACCAGCACACCAATGGGGGTTCATAAAGAGTGGCAATGGGTTTCTCGGGTGTTATCATTGTTGATGGAGCGTGTGTGGTTAACCGGCACATCAATTTGAGATGATAATGGACCCCGAGATTACCAAGCTAATTTGCATGGTTATTCACACCCGGTTTGTGATCATCGGCATCCCAGTCACAAACGGTGGGGCATATCCGAGATTAAACATGTCATTGAGTAGTTCAATGAGTCTCATAGATCTAGGAATTTCATTGGACTGAAATTGATAATAGTTATCTACCTTAATGACCATTGTGTTGTGACTACGGCATCCCTCTTCACAGCATAGTTGGGGTATTTTGGATCCTAGCCTTGTTAAATAATATATATTGGGTAATTATTTAAAAGGATTAATTAAACTAATAAATTCTGTTTCCTTTTATAGATGTCTGAATCGAGTGTCTATTCTCATCCTCCTCCTCCTTCACCCATTTCTGAGGGCATCAGAAAGCGCCTACTAAATATGGAAAGGCTGACTGGCCTTAACTATGTGGAATGGCTTCGTAATAGGAGAGTGGTTCTTGTTATTGCTGGCAAGCTACACCTCATTAAGTATCCAATCCCAGTTCCACCAAAACATGTCATCATAAAAGGTCTTTATGATGAGCATGACCTATTATTTGATGAATCCGAGGAATTTCGTGACCTCATGCTATTGACCATTGACCCCGAGTTCCGTAGGGATTTTGGATCCGTAGGGCCGTATGAGTTAATACAATTGGTTGAGGAAAAGTTCCAAGAACCAGTTGAAGAGGAACGAGTTAGGATCTTCAAAAGAATTATAGAGTGCAAGCTAAAAGAAGGAAGTAGCATCGATTCACATGTTCTCAAGATTAAGAGATACATAGGCGAATTGTACAAACTTGGTCATCCAATTAGTCAGGAAATGAGTGTTAAGATCCTACTTGATTCGTTGACTAATAGGTACGATCTGTTCATTCAGACGTATAGAAAGGAAGACCGGAAAAAGACTTTTATGGAAATGCGTTCTCTGTTGACCCTATACGAGTCACTCATGGACAGGCATTGCTCCACTGGTTCGGCTACTTCTGGATTGAGTCCAGTGAAGAGACGCAGCAAGAAACGTTCCAGATCGTCTGGACATGTTCTGAGATGTCTTAAACTGGGAATCCATAGGATCGGATACAGTCACGGAAAGATTGGAAAATGCTCCAAGGTAAAATCTTTAGAAACTCAGGTTTATCTAAAAACTTCGAAACTCCTGATCCATAATTCCTTGATACATAATGTGATAGTCACGTTTGGTTTGTATGCAGGGAATCAGTAGGGTACATGACTTTGACGCATAGGAGCACTTTTGGATTGGATCTCCAGCTCATGCAGTTTTGAAGTTTAGTTAGATATTACAATCTTGTTATTAGATTATTAGATGCAAACGACATTGTTTTCATATAGTACATTGTTCGAGGATTTTTGTGTTTTAATAAAATGTTGATTTTCTTTTGATTGTTTTAATTATCCTCGAAATGTTGTGTGAATGTGTTAATGGCATAAATGGTAATAACTTGAATGTTGATACATCCAATGGGATTGGACTTATAAATTGTGTTCTTTATGATTGTTAAAGTGAATTTTATGAGAATCACTTCAACCAAAGGTCCAGTTGGACAGGACTTTGGAATCATTTGACTTAGAGTCACATGATGAATTGAGTGCTTAATAAAATTAATTGTGGCAAGAAAGGAATCACCCAAAGATCCAATGGATAGGATTTTGGAATCAGTTGACTTGGAGTCAGGTGATGATTGCATGTCTTGAACAATATTAACAAATTCATAAATTTACATGAAGATGTAAAGGTATTAAGATTTTTGAGCGACAGACACATAAGTTACTGTGTATTGCTCGAATCTTCGAACAGAACACGATTAGTTATGCTTCAAAATATTTGCCAAATAGTTTGACAAATATGGCTTTGCTTATCGGAATAAGCGATTGATTGGAACCTTGAAGTGTTCAAGGATTTCAAAGGAAGTATAAGATCAACAGAACCTGAATGACTACATAGACTGAGAAAATGTTTCACAGTTTATCCTCTTCCAAGAACACTAATGGTTATAATGTGTCTTAGGGAAGATGATGGAGCACTGATCGAAATAGTTTTGATCCTTGATGTATAAGATACATTTCCGATTAGTATTTCAATGAATTAAATATTCAACCAGTCAGACCGCAGAAACCATATTCTGACCATATCTTAGACTAAGTAGGTTATGTCGACACTATCTGAAATGTAAAGCTGGGATCATCCCACTAGTACATAGAAAGTCCAGGGTCATGTAGCATTCGTCTGAATCTCTTGACAAGCCTGAAACTGATCAGAAATGTCGTTTCATTGGCCATTCCGGTTATCCTTTGAAAGAAGAGTCCTATTAGAAAGAGCTCAAGTTCTAAGGAAACAATGGGAGTAAGAATAATCCTGAATGAGTTCAGGGATTAGCCAAGTGAAAGAACCTTTTAGTCACCACTGGGCCTTGACCAGGAATTGGATTCCTGTTAAACCTGACATACCCTCTCTTCGCTTGACCAGTAGTTATTATCACCGTCATAAGGAGTTATGATCTGGGTGATATACCGAGTAGTGGTAAAACACTAAAGATGGTACGGATAAGTAATCCGACTGCTGGAAGCATTGGTGAGCCCGGTTGCTGCCAAATAAGAGAACCTTAGCGCGAGACACAGTCTATGTGACAGTTTGATTGATTTTACAACTGGTCTAGGAACCAGTGGGAGTAATTGAGTCATCAAAAGAAGGAACATAGAAATGTACCTACAGAACATCTGGTTGATTGAGTCATCACTTGGAGTCAAGCAATCGATTCCGAATGAAGCACTCTCAATAGAAGATGAAATCCGAGAGGATTCTGCGTGGCATAGTATGAGTCGTTAGTGGAGCGTGTGTGGTTTACCGGCACACTAATAGCGACTCACATAGAGCACGCCATTGCAAAAGGTACAAGGCCCTGGGATTCGTCCCATGGGCATCTCGCAAGAAAGGATATTCGGATTCTCAAAATAGGCCAAAACGTTTGGATTTTGTGAATAGCCTGAAAGATTTCCTTTAATATGTCGGAAAGGTTTGGATTTCGGTTTCGCAAAATGTGCCATAAGTTCTGGATTTTGTGAATAGTCTGAAAGAGTCATATAACGGTGTCAAAGCCAGTAGGAGTATCGTTGTTATCTTCTATCACTGTATGTGGGTTACATACTAGTTCTAGAAAACGTCTCTTATCATTACAAAGTGTAATGACCTGTATTAAGAAACGGTTCGCTATAAAAGACTTTAAGAGATACAACATACTCAGGTGGTTGTGGATATCTATTAGATAGATCAGAATTCTGCCAATGTGATCTTGATGAGATTCAAGATGCATAACCCAAGGAAAGGAGTTTCCTGTCATTGCAAAGTGTAATGAATTGGCATGAAAGAAACAAAGAAGGTGCAGCATACTCACGTAGTTCATAGACATCTATCAGATAGATGAGACTGACAGTATTGACTTAGCCGTTGAGAATATGGTCTTGATGGGATTCAAGATGCATAAGAAAGAGTCCCCGAAAGGAAATGGTTTCCAGAAATCATGACACAAGGATTATTGGTAATCTTAGGATTCCGAAAGGGCTTGGAATGAGATTACATCAGGTTCCTCGAGCCTCTTGGACAAATCAGAAGTGTTATGAACATATCCTGATGACTTAATGCTTAGAGCATTGTAAGTTGGATTCAGGATATTGCCTGGCTGAGAATACTGAATGGATTTTTTGAACAGACGTGAGAAATCATTGGGAAATGATTAGGGTGATTGATTTGATAGGGTTTTTCAAATCGGTAATTGTTTACACCAGAACGTGGTGCTGTAGGACTTCATGGTTAAAGAATTTCGTTGGTTTCTGATGGAGCGCATGTGGATCACCGACACATCATGACACCTCGAAATTGTCTTAGGGGTAGTCATGTAGACTAAAGACCCGAGAACCATGGGCAGTCACGGTACACATCACCGGAATGGAGTTGTGAGAGAGAATGACAGAATGACAAATTGAGATATCATCGGAAGAGTATCCGATAGGATCATCTGCAATCAAGTGTATAAGTGTTAGACACTTGGATACATAGAAAGAGTGAAAAGGTCATAGACATAGATATAAAAGGCTTGAATTAAAAGTTTAAAAGAGAATAAGAAACCGATAATAGTTATGATAAATCCGACTTGGTGATTACCTCGTGGAGACTTGATAATAAGCAGGTGTAGCTGCCAGTCAGATTTTATGTTTCGCTTTTGCATGTTTTACTTCCTGAATAATTGGATTATTCAAATATCCACAGTCGTTCATACTCTTAGGGAGTAAGTATGAAGGAAGACTGTCATGAATTGGTTTGTAGATTGTCTAAGGAGTTAGACATAGCAATAAGATTGCTGCAACGTTCATGGGTACTTGGAAATGGAGATTTGAGTATTGGATAAACCCGTGCTCAATGGATTGCTTCATGGATTATATCACGAGCAATGTTGAGACGATAATATCTTATGGTCTTAAAGTGGAGAGATATGAGTTATAATTTGCAAGGCGGTTGTTCATTGATAGTACGAAAACGCATCAGTAACTCGGTGTTATAAAACGTGTTGTTATGAGTGATTTGTCGGGTAAAAGATATAACATATTAGTCGAAGCTTATTCGTCTCTTGACCCAGACGGGAAACAGATATCTGTTGGCCACTCGATGATTTTGAAGTTGACTGAAGTGCTGGCCAGCCAGGACTGAATTGATTCGTTCAATTAGAAGTCTAATAGTCATAAGCAAAATCGGAAAATCGGGAAACAGTGTGTCAGACAGAGATTGATCTCAATCCATGTCTTATGTCTAAAAATATCTTGTTGGACGGAGGATCATCTGATCACTTATCTATAGACAGAACTGACTAGGTCAGAGTTCGGCAGCAGTTTCTAGGAAGCTACAGTTTTCTAATTAATTAGAGGTTAAATTGGTAATTATAATCATAGACTTATCCAAGTGGGAGACTGTTGGATTAGGTGTCTAAGCCATGACTTATAATTTGTATTTACCTAATTAATAGAAACGAAGTCCATTTGGGTTGCCCTCATAGCTGGAGGTTTGGTAGAAAGTTCGGAAGAGAGAAAGGTTGATTTATTATGTGATTAATAAATCAACAGGAATTAAAAATATGGTTTGTTAATATATTAAAGTGATAATATTTTAATTAGAAACTATATTGATTGGTTAATAATTAATCAGGAGTTAATTGGATTAATTTCTGTGGGATTAATTGGATTAACCAAGAGGACAGAGGCTAAAATTGTACCAACTCAATAGTTGAATTTGCACGCGCGGCGCGCCAAAGCATGGGCCGCGGCGCGCGTACAAATAATCCGGAAAATGGCTTAGAGATAGGATTTACCTCTGGTTGAAAGTCAAACGAGGTTTATCTCTAAGGGTCATTTGGTTGCCTATAAATAGGGACCCCTGAACCTCATTATTAAGTGCTACTCTCTTCTATTCTCTCTGGAATTTTCGTCCACCCTCTGGCTCCCTGGGTGTGATCTCATTTGAGGCAGGACACTTGTGCTGCTTAGCTTCAAGATTAAAACTAAAGGTTAGTTTTTCTGATTTATTTCTTTTAGTTAATTTTGTTTGGCCTTTAGGAATTAGTTACATGTTCAAAGTAAGAAAATATAGATCTTCATAGGTTGCATGTGAACTTAGGTTATTTAGTTCATGGCTTGCAGAAAACCTTTCAATATATATATATATATATATATATATATATATATATATATATATATATATATATATATATATATATATATATATATATATATATATATATATATATATATAACTTAAAGATTAAAACAAATACATTGATCAAACCATGACTACACTCACCCATTATAGAATGTGTGAGAGATTTGAAGGAGGATTCTTATGAATCCTAATGAGGTCGGTTTTAAACGGCATCCATTGCCTACCACCCTCATCGCCTGACATGTTTTGCTAAGTGGAGCTACCGAAAGGGTTTGATAGGGCAATGTTTCAAAGTTAAAAGTATTAACTTAAAGTATTAAAACAAAATATCATGTTTTAAATAAAATAAATGTGAATCTTATGCTACCCATGAAAAACGCATGTTCTTTTTATGATCTGTTGGCAGAGCTGTGTGGTTAATCGGCATGTCAATCAAGGTTATAGTAGAGGTGATGTGGCACTTGCGATTCTCAAGCGTATCTTGAGTTGGGGATCACGTTGTTTTTGCTTGGTTGATTCACCATCTGATTCATGATCCACGACATCCCTGTTATAGATTGAGATGAGCATAACTGAGATTAACATGCGATTGACATTAGTCAATAAATCTCAAAGATCTAGAAATTTCATAGTGATTGAAATTGATAAATAGTTTTATCTACCTTAATTACCTTTTTGGTGTCATTATGGCATCCCTCTTCACATCATAAGTGGAAGATTTTGGATCTTAGCATTAGTAAATAATATTTGGGTAATTATTTTAAGGATAATCAAAATAATTAAAAACATTTGTTTTATAGATGTCTCGTAACAACAACCCGGGTCCTACTCCTCCTCTTCCACCTCCTCCTATCGTACCACAATCGACAAATATCTCACTGCTTTCCTATCAAGTGAGAAACTGACAGGCCCGAACTATCTTGATTGGATTCGTGCCTTGAGGATTGCCTTGAGATTCGAGAGCAAAGAGTATGTTCTTGATTTTGATATCCTGGAACTAGCCGAAGATGCTACTGATGAAGATGTCACTGGTTATGATAAGCATTACGATGGTCAAATAAGGTTGCTTGCCTTATGTTAGCGTCTATGTCCTCTGAGCTCCAAAAGGACTTTGAGAATGTTGGGGCGTATGACATAAACCTGCAGCTTAAGGAAATGTTCAAAGAGCAGGCCAGGCAAGAACGATTTGAAATCGCTGATGGCTTGTAAACTGCAAGAAGGAGTATCTGTATATACGCATGTTCAGAAGATGAAATCCTTTGGACTTATTTTACTGAGTCTATAAATCATCTAAATAAGGATACTAAATTGTCTCATCGTCATTATTAGGCATGGATTTAATCATCTACTTATGTTCATACTCATATCTCTTATGGAGCATCTGGTCATCCTCTTCTTCCATTTCACTGTATGTAGATTCCAAAATCTATTTTTGATCAATCTATGTTCTAACTTATTGATCAAATACCAGAATATATGCTCGTAATCGTTCTTGTAGAAAGTCTAATTCTTTAGGCTTATAAGGCAAATATTGTTTTACCCTATCCTAAATGTCTTATTCCATCTACTTCACAAAAATTTTCAAAGGTTCATCCGAAGAAGAACAAAGCTTTGAAGTCCTCCTGAAGTTTTTCAAATGGATATTCCTTTGCATGGTACTTCATCTTCTTCTCAAGTAACTTCTACTTTCTTTTGGGAACTATTTTCATTTTCTAAAGCTTTGGTATTCGAAATTCCTATTTCAGATATTCCAACTTCTGAACCTTATACTTCATTTGTGGTATCTGAATCTTTCTCACTTCCATTTTCTACATCATCTCTTCCTTTATCTTATCCTTTTTCATTACTTGGATTTATTATTCCTTCATGATTATTTGAATTTATCCCATCCTTTTCCTAAATTGAAACTCTTTTTGAACCAAATTTTATTGATGAATTTGAAAATAAAAATGTGGTTGTGGCCTATTTGCAAGTTGTTGATGACGATCCTGATGAGGGTGAAGGACCTCATGATAATCAGATCATGACTAGAAGAGATTTGAAGAAATGGAATAGGAAACTTAATGTTTTGTTGAGAAATATAGAAACTCTGTCTGCTTCCTCTATTGATATTGGAATGTATTCATATGAGTTGTCAAAGAAGTTCGACAAATAGTCTAATCAAATGGCAAACTTATTATCTCAATTTGAATCTTTCAAATCTCATTTTGCTTATTGATTCTTCTAACCAATTGAAGTAGATTAAGAAATATGGTTTGTGTATGTGTCAAATTTGGTTAAAGGTCTTCAACGTTAAAATTGTGAGTTGAATTCAAGCTTCGAATCTATTTTAGGGGAGATTTGCCATGATTGTGATATTTTAATGTGTACTTTATCTTCTTCTCTAGTTTAAGCTCATCAGAAGGAAGTTGTTTTGCAAAAGTTATTGAATAATGCTCTTGATCACATTTGATTGTTTGAACCGAATTTCAAGCATTTCAATCCGACAATATTTCAAACAGAACTTGTTTTATGGTGCTCAATTGCTAAAACAATAAATGTTATGTGTTGATACAAGGTTGAAACCTATTGTTTCTACAATGCAAATTTTCAATCAGATACTTCCAAGGACTTAAGTTAGTGTTACCTTGATTTCTTCGAACCTTGAGCAACAAAGGGGAAACTTCTAGTCCTTTAGGAAGTATTCCATCTTTAGGTGAAACTACAAATATTTCGATGACCTTCCCTATAACAATCTCAATCACTCAAGAGTTTCCCCATTCTACTTCTTACACAAAAAGATCACTATTACACCTCCTACAGGTACTATTGGTTTTATGTCAACTTCAATTACGTCAACTCCCATTGGTCCAAAAGACAAGGGTAAAGCCAAGGGTAAAGCCAAGCTTATTGAATTATCGAAACAATAAAGAAAGGAGAAAAAGATGAGCTAAGAAGAAAATTAGTTGAAGAACGTGATGTTGAGCATATTGTTGCTGATAAGAAAGTTTCTCATGACTTGTGGTTGAAAAAAGGATTCAATGTATAAAGGAATATGGCTGGTGGTTGGGAGAATTCGTAGAGTTAAAGCTAAAAGAATCATGTTTAATTGAAAACTCTTCGAATAATCAACATGATTTTCCCGAATCTACCCAATGTTATGCATACCCTTGTATGGTTAGAAAAGAAAATGAATACCCAACATGTGATTCTGAATCAAAACGAAGCCTGTAAGTTTTATGCTTCACTTAGACAAGACCATGTGATTCTGAATCAATTTGGTTTTGGAAGAAGATTAAGAAGATTGTTTCGATTGAAAATTGTGAGAAGTTTGATGGTGCTTTCAGAAATTTCATGTTTCATGTAACTAGAGGTGATGATGATGAAGCTTACACGTTCACAACTGCTGATTTCCCAAACCTGAATCCACATGATTTTCTCGTGATGGAAAAAGTTCTTCAATCTCTTTGTCATCCTTTCATGGTACTATCAAGAATATGCTTTGGAATTTTATGTTCTTTTATTTCATAGATTTTGCAAGGAAGGTTGTTGCAATGGCTTATTATTGTAAGACACTAATACCGAAAAGTCAAATTCCGAGTTTCAAAGAGTCAAAGTGTAAAGCCCGGAACCAGGTATCGAGGAAATAGCAGTTAAAAGACAAAATCTAGAAGATGGGAAAGAGAAGACTAGCACCGCTAATCTGGTCAACACACTGACCAGTCACGACAGTCTGGAAAAGTTGCACTGTTTTGGCCTAGCTCGAAGTTAGCGACGCTAACTTCAATATTAGCGCCGCTAATATGGTCTGAGCGGCAAAAATCCATATTTTAGTGGTCCAATGCCCGTTTTCAAGTTCATAACTTATTTGGGGTCTGAAGCTGATCATTTCCAACCCATAGAAAACCTTAGAAACTCTCTCTCAAACTTCCATGGTTGTTTAAGTTTCATTTGTGGGTTTGTGAAGGTCCTTACAGGAAGAAGAAGGTAGCAAGTTGTCCAAGAGAGGGTGGTGCTTAGAAGGAGTCAAGTTCTTGCTGTCCCTGGACTATTCTAAGTGTTTAAGACCTTATTTCCTTAGTTATTTGTTGTTAATGGAGTTATAAGATCATTTTCAAGCTTCTCAAGAAAATGATGGCTTCATATCTTGGATGAGGGTGGGATTTAGAGGCTAAGGATGAGTTCTTCTTCTTTAAGTCTCTGAATCCTTGACAAAAACCTAAGCCTAGTCTTAATGTGGTTGTGGATGAAGTTTTAAGTTGTTAATCTTCATTTTGGAACTAGATTTGTCACCATGAGCTTGTTTGGCTAGGATTGGTGGTTAAAGTTACGTTTTTATAAGTTAAAGGACTGTTTGTGATAACCCTTGGAGTTGTGGTTTCCGTCTTAATGGATTAAGCACTTAATGGAGTTTTGGGCTGAAAGGGGAGTTAGCACCGCTAACCCTAGGAGTTAGCAGCGCTAACTTCGACTGTTGACTTTGTTGACTTTGACCATTGACCGTTGACTTTTTGACCAGTTTGACTTTTGGTCAGACTTGAGAGTTTTGGATGCCGGTCTTATAGTTTTATCCTGTTCGGGATTTAGGAAGTTCTAAGTGGGATTTATCCTTGTTAGGAAGTGCGTATTGTCGGGATCTGAGGGCACTCGCGTAGAGTGTTGTCTAGTGTGTGGTCGTGAATCATGTGAGTCTTCTCACTATACTATGGGTGATGTTACATGCGTAGATAGTCTTTATTACTTTGTGTAATAACGTGATTATTTGTGCTTTATGTGTTTGCCAACGAAAGTCGATGACTGTCGGACTATGGGCCGATAGTGCCGGCTTGAGAGCCGATGATGATGTTTGCCGGCGAAAGCTGATGACGATGTTTGCCGACGAAAGTCGATGACAATGGTTATGTGATGGATCGTGTGGTATTTTTGGGGAACTTACTAAGCTTTATGCTTACCCTTTTACCCTAAATATTTTTCAGGTAAATACTGGCTTGAGCTTGGAGCACGGCGCGACTGTACCGCATCTGAGGATTTCGACGACTAAAGTCTTCCGATGGGTGATGTTTGTAAATGTTTTGATAAATACGTTTTATATGTTTAAATACTAAGTTTTAATTTGAATGGTTTTTAGTTGGCAAACATTTTTATGTACTTAAATCGCTTTTAAAAATGAAAATTTTTATTACGGAATTTGGGACATTACAATTATATTAGTAATACTCTTGAAGAACCAAACAATATTCTCATAAGCATTTTAGAAGGTCAAGATGGTGAAATTCTTCAAACTCATACTCTTGGTGTTGTGTATGGTGAGCTAATCCAAGGATGTGAAGTATGACTTCAAAACTTCAAAGCTAAGATTTCAAACTTCAAAGATGGCATGTAGAAGGCTGCTAAGATGGCATGTAAAAGGCTGCTTATTCTCTTTGAAACCCACACTTCTCAACTTTGGCATGCAAGAATTTTCAAATGAGCAATGTTTTTCTAAAATGGAATGTAAAGGAAATCCTATATATAGGATAGAAAACCATCTCAAAACACACACCACACCAACACCAAAACATCTCAATCTTCTCTTCTTGTAAATACATAAGAGTTTTATAAACTCTTTGTATTTTTATATTTCTCCAAACCTTTTGTAAACACCACAAAATATAGTGGATTGGTTCTCGGCTTCCTCCGCCCGTGGTTTTTCCCGATTTGGGTTTTCCACGTAAATCCTCGTGTCTCTATTTTATTTACTTCATTCGTATTTTTCGTTGTGATTATTATCGTTTGATAATTTTGATCCTATTCCGCATTGAGCTAATATTGTCTAAAGTCAATTCGGATCCGTCGTATTTTACAACAATTGGTATCAGAGCGTCCGGGTTTTGATATTAGCTTGTTGGGATCATTTTATCAAGTAATAAATCATGTCTTCGGTGAAATACGATATTCCGCTGCTGGATCGGAATACCCGATTTCCGCTGTGGCAAGTAAAGATGAGAGACATTCTCATTCAGATGGATTTACACAAGGCGCTCTTGGGCTTCGAAAGGATGCCCAATACATGGACCAAAGAAGAAAAGGAGATAAAAGATCTGAAGGCTTTATCTCAAATTCGTTTGCACTTGTCAAACGATGTTTTACAAGATGTTCTAAAAGAAACGTCGGCGACTGCTTTGTGGCTGAAGTTAGAGCAGTTATTAATGACAAAGAGCTTACCGAACAAGTTGCATCTAAAGCAACGGTTGTTCAATCTCAAGATGATTGAAGGAGGCTCGCTAGCTGAACATTTGTCTACATTCAAAGAGTTAGTTAATAACTTGGAGAATATGGATGTTCAATATGAAGATGAAGACTTTGCTTTATTTTTGTTGTCATCGTTGCCCGAATCCTATAGCCATTTTCGTGATACGATCATCTACAGCCGTGAAACTCTTGTTTTAGATGAAGTCTTTACAGCTTTGGATTCTAAAGAGAATATGAAATATATTACCGGTGGTGGTTCAGATGATGCTAAAGCTGAAGGTTTGAATGCCAGAGGAAGAACAACAGAGAGAAGTAGAACCTCTCAATCTTCCAACAGAACCAGATCCAAATCTAAAGGCAAACGAAAGTTTTACAACTATTGTCACAAGAAGGGACATGTGCTTGAAGAATGTTTCAAGTTGTAGAATAAAGAAAAAGAGAAGGCGGCAGCAAATGGTAAACAAGCTAGCACTTCGGATGAAGCCGATGTAGCAGAGGTCGAATGTATTGGAGAACTCTTGACATTTTATTCAGATAAACTGGATTCCACTGGTGATTGGATACTCGACTCTGGTTGTACTTTTCATATGTGTCACAACAAAAGTTGGTTTTACACATTTGAAAAGGTTAACCAGGGCTATGTGTTGATGGGTAAAAATACTACATGTCCAGTTCTTGGACATGGTTCAGTCAGAATCTGTATGTTTGATGGCGTTATCCGAACCATTGGGGATATTAGATATGTCCCTAACCTCAGAAGAAACTTGTTATCTCTTAGTTCCTTTGATAAAAAGGATACGAGTTTGCCGGTAAAGGTGGAGTTCTCAGGGTGTTCAAAGATGGTTCCGACAAATTGAGAGCCAGTCGAAAAACCTCAGACCTCTACTTTCTTGACGGGCAAACAATTTCGAGTGATGCTGCTGTTGTTTCAAAGTCTCTTTCTGATCCAGATCAGTCCCGTCTTTGGCACCTTCGACTTGGCCATATGAGTTTTCAAGGCATGTCAGAATTGAGTCGAAGAGGTTTACTTGGTCAACAAAACATTGTTGATTTGGAGTTCTGTGAAGACTGTGTATATGGCAAGGCAAAACGAGTGAGGTTTGCAAGTGGTATCCATACAACGAAAGGACCACTCGACTATGTCCACTCGGATTTGTGGGGACCAGCTCGAGTTGCTTCTAAAGGTGGAGCTAACTATATGCTCACTATCATTGACGATTTCTCCAGGAAGGTGTGGTGTTTCTTCTTAAAACATAAGGGAGACGTTTTCTCTACCTTCAGATACTGGAAAGTTCAGGTTGAAAAGCAATCAGGATTGGTAGTAAAGTATCTTCGTACGGATAATGGACTAGAGTTCTGCTCAGAAGAGTTTAATGCCTATTGCCGAAAGGAAGGCATTACTCGACATCGCACGGTAGTCCATACGCCTCAACAAAATGGTGTAGCCGAAAGGATGAATCGCACCATTATGGAGAAGGTCAGATGTATGCTTTCAAATTCCAAATTTCCAAAGTCCTTTTGGGCGGAGGCTGCTTCTACTGCTTGCTATGTTATCAACCGATCACCGTCACGGACAATCGAAAAGAAAACTCCGTATGAATTATGGTCCGGGAAACCTGCCGATTATACACATCTGAAACATTTCGGATGTCCAGCTTATGCACGAGTTGACAATGGGAAATTAGAACCGAGAGCACTTAAATGTGTCTTTCTTGGTTATAATCCAGGAGTTAAAGGTTACAAGTTATGGAGCAATGATCTAAATAAAATCATCATCTCAAGAGATGTTACTTTTGACGAGTCTGCTATGATTCATCAAACTTCCAACTCTACAGAAGATACAGTCACATCATCAAAAGCAAATGAAGAGAAAGCTCAAATGGAGGTGGAGTTTCCTACTTCACCTGTCACCATTCCGAGTCCAGTTGAGCAACAAGAGTCTTACTCGCCAAATGAGCATGTCGTTGTTGAAGAAACAACAAGTTCACAACCACAAGCTACTACTCGAAGCATTGCAAGAGATAGGCCGAGAAGACAAATTGTTCCTCCAAAGAGGTATGCTGAAGCTGAACTTGTTGCTTACGCTTTTATTGTTGCTAATGATATTGAGTCGAAAACGGAGCCTCTAAATTATGATGAGGCTATCAAATCTAAAGACTCAAGTGATTGGATAATTGCTATGCATAATGAGATGGAATCCTTGCAAATAAATGGTACTTGGGATTTAGTTCCAATTACAAAAGGGAAAAGGCCAGTTAAATGCAAGTGGGTCTACAAGCTCAAAGAACTTGTTAACCCGAATGAGAAACCAATATATAAAGCTCGGTTGGTAGCTAAAGGCTACAGTCAAATTCCAGACGTTGACTATACTGACATCTATTCCCCAGTAGTCAAACACACTTCTATTCGTGCATTGTTGGGGTTAGTTGCTTCAAATGATTATGAGTTGGAGCAACTAGATGTTACTACAGCTTTCCTAAATGGTGAGCTTGAGGAAGAGATTTTCATGCAACAACCTGAATGTTTTGTAGTTCCTGGCAAGGAGGACTACGTATGTAAATTGAAGAAATCTCTCTACGGCCTCAAGCAGTCTCCTAGACAATGGTACAAGAGGTTTGATTCTTTCATGACCAGTCACAAATTCAGCAGGTGCACCTATGATAGCTGCGTTTATTTCAAGAAAGGTAACGATGGTTCAAAGATCTACTTACTCTTGTACGTGGATGACATGTTGATTGCAGCAAAAGATATGAAGGAGATTCAGAAGTTAAAAGACCAGTTGAAAGCTGATTTTGAAATGAAAGACTTAGGAGCTGCCAAGAAAATTTTAGGTATGGAAATTGTTCGTGACAGGAAGTCTAGGATCTTGCATCTTTCTCAAAAAGATTACATTGAGAAAGTCCTAAGACGTTTTAATATGCATGAAGCAAAGCCTGTCAACACACCTTTTGCAGCTCATTTCAAGTTATCATACGCTTTAAGTCCTACTACTGAGACTGATATGGAGTACATGGCACGCGTACCATACTCTAGTGCTGTTGGATCTTTGATGTATGCTATGATCTGCACACGCCCTGATTTGGCTTATGCAGTTAGCATGGTTAGTAGATATATGGCAAACCCGGGAAGAGAACACTGGAAAGCAGTACAGTGGATCTTACGTTATCTACGTGGTACGTCTTCTATGTGTCTATGCTATGGACAATCTAACACTGGGGTGGTTGGATATGTTGATTCAGATTTTGACAAAGACTTGGATAAACGAAGATCCATTACAGGGTATGTGTTTACACTGAACGGTTGTGCTATTAGTTGGAAAGCCCAGCTACAGTCTACAGTTGCACTGTCTTCTACAGAGGCAGAATATATGGCGATTACAGAAGCAGTTAAGGAAGATATTTGGTTGAAGGGATTATTTAGAGAACTCGATGATAGAATAAAGGTTACCATAGTATTCTGTGATAATCAAAGTGCTATCTTCTTGAGTAAAGATCAGATGTTTCATGACCGTACAAAGCACATTGATATTCGTTATCATTTTGTGCATGATATCATTGAAAAATGTGATTGCATCATAGAAAAGATCGATACAGATTATAATCCCGCTGATGTGTTCACTAAGAGTCTTCCAATAGCCAAGTTCAAACTATGTTTGGACTTAATGGGTATTTCTGATCGCAGTTGAGCCTGATTAGGCTCGTGGTGGAGGAAGTATTTCATTTTTCAGGATCAATTTTTCTCTATATGGTGATTCCAGTTTCTTATGGAGTTTTGGAGTTTGAAGAGTTGTTGGCTTTAGCACATGGGTATACAAGTTTGGTTCCATTTTGAAGTCAAGGTGGAGATTGTGAAGTATGACTTCAAAACTTCAAAGCTAAGATTTCAAACTTCAAAGATGGCATGTAGAAGGCTGCTAAGATGGCATGTAGAAGGCTGCTTATTCTCTTTGAAACCCACACTTCTCAACTTTGGCATGCAAGAATTTTCAAATGAGTAATGTTTTTCTAAAATGGAATGTAAAGGAAATCCTATATATAGGATAGAAAACCATCTCAAAACACACACCACACCAACACCAAAACATCTCAATCTTCTCTTCTTGTAAATACATAAGAGTTTTATAAACTCTTTGTATTTTTATATTTCTCCAAACCTTTTGTAAACACCACAAAATATAGTGAATTGGTTCTCGGCTTCCTCCGCCCGTGGTTTTTCCCGATTTGGGTTTTCCACGTAAATCCTCGTGTCTCTATTTTATTTACTTCATTCGTATTTTTCGTTGTGATTATTATCGTTTGATAATTTTGATCATATTCCGCATTGAGCTAATATTGTCTAAAGTCAATTCGGATCCGTCGTATTTTACAACAGAAGGATCAAGAAGGTATATTTCAGTATGGAAGAAAATAGTTTGTTTTCAACTTTTATTATCATGTATGTGCTTAATCAAGTTCAGTAATGTATGAAAAATGATCTTCTTTTGAAGAAGAAGATTAGTGATGAGTTAGCTTGATGGCTGACCATTCGAAGGGTTCTGTTGGAGAACACCACTTCATCTTTCAAAGAGCTATTTAATTCAAGATAGATGATTATTCGAAGAACCTAACACAAAGGAGGGAAGTTTTGTTGTGTTTGTGTCTGAATCATCTGAAGATGAACTTCAAATATTTTGGTGTGAAGTTTTGTTTTTGGTGGTTAAAGTAGGAGAGCTTTGAATAGCTCCTTTGGATATGTTGAGCATCATCCAACTGTTTTGTGCTCCTTACCAAGTGGTATGCGTTAGAGCTTGTCAGTTGTAACTGCTTCACGTGGGTTATATAAAGTGTATTTTTTTTATTAGTTGTGTGTGTGTGTGTGTGTGTGTGTGTGTGTGTGTGTGTGTGTGTGTGTATATATATATATATATATATATATATATATATATATATATATATCATGGAAAAACATCATGTATCTAACTTGTTGACACATGCTCATCTACTATATGTGCATTATGAGCGGTTAATGGAATTTATCTTTTATTTTGTTTGATTGTTCATTCTATTTCCTCATTCGTTATTGTTAATTCATCCTAACAATTGGTATATATATATATATATATATATATATATATATATATATATATATATATATATATATATATATATATATATATATATATATATATATATATATATATACACACACACACATATAGTAACCGACTATGTCGGTGGAACACACAAAAAATCAAAAAGATACATGTCATATAACCCACGTGAAGTGGTTACAACTCACTAGCTCTAACTAACCTATGTCACTAGGTAAGGAACACAAAATAGGTGGATGACATGCACCGTATCCGAAGGAGCTATTTGAAGCTCCCCTACTTCAGACACCAATAACAAAATGTCACACCAAAGTATTTAAAGATCATCTTCGGATGATTCAAACACCAACACATCAAAACATACAGCAACAAGAAGTGCCCACGTGAACAAACTAACTTCTCACACTAACCTTCATTGTCTGTTAGGAGCACAATAAACTTCTAATGCTAGTACTGGAGGATCATGTAACCGCTCTAGCGACTTCAGTGCACAAAAGACCATACACATGAGAACTCGATGAACTCATTACATGCAACCCAACACGGCAACATTACCAAACAACATTCTAAATCATTCAGACCTATGAATGATTTATGTCTCTTAATGGTTCAGCACTAAATCATTCAGACCTATGAATGATTTATGCATCTTAATCATTCAGATTCAACCAAACAACCCCTTAGTCTTAACAAACTAAAAAATGCTATATTATTCTTTTAATTTATCTTTCATTTATTTAATTGTTTTAGTTATTTAAAATTTAGAAAATAGCCCACCCCATCCCCACCCCCATTTCATCCTTTTCATCTCTCCCCCTCCCCAATGCATGTTTATTACCCTGATACTTCTCCATCGGTAAAAAAAATATCACTACCAACCATCTCAATTTTCATTGCCACTATGATAAAAACAAACCCAAAAATATGCTTCCATGGAATCGACCCCAAACGAAATAAAAGGGTTGAGATTCTCAATTCTAGATGAAATTAACCTAGAAATTAGACACAATATGATTCTCGAGTCCATTGTCAAAAGATGAGATTTGCAGTAATGATACCTGAATTAACTAGGTAATTAAATCCACAAATAGATCATGACTTTTCTAGAACAATAAAGGTTAAATAAACAAGATGGAAGATAAAGAAATATAATAGTTATAGTATCCTGGATCTTCAACTACACAATAAACAGAGTATGACAGTAATGGTTGTTCATAAGTGCATTACTACATAGGCAACTATAGAAGAATTGTTCGTTTGTTCATTCATCAAACACATGTATAAGAATAATCACTATAGAATTGTTGTTCAAAGTTTCAATTTTTGCAATATTATAGACATGACAAGGGTTTTATAGCAACTCATATACAAAATGCAGCTGACATCTCATCTCACTCAACTACAACTTAGGATTTTCAGCTCCACCACACAACATCGTTGGAAGAAACTGACGCTCACTACATAAAATCACTTGGAATACTGAACCAGGACCTGAAGCTCGACAACCTCATGACCAATATCTACAAACTCAATTCAATCCTAAGCCTCCACAACCTCAAGTCAAAAGCAAAATTGGTTTAATCTGAAGAGGTCATTTGTAATCTTTATATCAACATTTTAAGGTTAATTGATACGAAACCATATTAAGTATAATAAACTTAAGTGGAAAATGGAGGGAGATGGAATACGAATAAAAAAATTAAGCAAATTCGACTAGAGCTCAACGGAGCATTAACGATAATCGAGGGAGAAATGCCCAAAAACAAAAGGGGAGGTGTTAAATGGGGGTGGGTACAGGGAAATGGTGTGGGACGAGGATTTGGGACATTTTCTATTTTGTATTATAAATAAACTAAATTAAATTTAAAAAAATGAAAATAAAAATTAATAATAATAATAATAATAATAATAATAGTATAATAGTCTTTTTCAAGTTTGACAAAAACCCAACTCAGAACCAAACTAGGCTAAAAATGCCAAAATTTCATATTTGAAAGTCGTTGGACTATCCCTAAAAGAAATCAACTAACGGCAGGACCAGATTTACAATTTTCTCTAAAAATAGGTTTCCACATCTAAGGCTATGGGGTATGGACCGTATGGTCACTTCATACCCGCACCAGGAGTGTTGTCATCTCACTTGTCAACTCATTCTCACTTCTCTGACACACCACTTAGGAGATACTCATCACTCCACATCACCATTTCCCTTTTTTTTAACTTTTTATGTAATAAATTATTATTAAATAGAGAGAGAAAGCAAGAGAGAGAGAGTGTGTGTGTGTGTGTGTGGCTTTGGTCGGCGTCTCTCTATCCACCGCTAGCAATGTTGGTATGGTCCACACCATAGGGGACCGGTATTCTACACCAAATCCACATGTCATGTCACACTCACGTCAATAGCATGGGCATCATACCTGAAGTCTAATAAGGAGTTTCATGTAAGTAACGATAAAGTAACTTGTCATCAACTTATTATTTAAGTTAATAATTGCTTTTGGAATATTTACTTAAAACACTTTATTAACGATGTCATACTACAATAAACCAATAATTACTTCAAAATAAGCAATCTCAAGCATCCCATTCGTCAATATTCCTGAAAAAAATGTTTTTACGATGTCAAGAATTTCACAATAAATGGATCGGAGAATGCCTTCATGACAGACTGCCCAATTTCACAATATAACGGTCAGTATTTACCCAGTTGGTCATTTTACGATATCAGCTAAATATGTAATCGTTATATTGAATGGGCCAACAAATTTTGATCACTTTGCGACTTTAGCCAGAACAGCGGTTATTAGGTTAAATAGGTCAACTCATACCGATTAGTTTCATAACCATCCCTAAACTATATTGATGTAATAACTTATTTTAGTTGCTAATTATTAACTCATTTCCATTACGCAATTATTAGTGGATAAAATGTTATTCAGTTAATATCTTTTGGCGATATTAGGTATTTATTCATCGAATTTTTGTGGTTGCTAACTTGCTATGAGAACAATGGACACTCACATCTTTTGCAATGCACAAGAGAACAAGTCTTTGATCCACCTTTTCTTTTAAGTTCAATTGTAAGTATTTCCATTAACCTCAACAGATCCTCTCTTACCAGCCAACTATAAATTTTGTAACTCAACCAAGTGATCACAAAAGTTATCATCTCTTACTTAATGTAAACGAGAATAAAAAATATATTAAAAAAAAGCTAATAGCTAAATAAATCAAAGTTTGCAAAGTGGCCAATGAAACACCTGTAAATAGGGTTTGCATTCTCAGCAACTGCATGAATAAATTCAATGGAAATTAGAGAAGAAAACAATTTGCCACATAAAACACGTGGTTCAGAAACAAACCTGTTTCCACAAGGCCAAATTACAGGTTCTCCATGCCCAGCCACGTCTGAAATAAATTGATAACTATAAATAAAATAAAAAAAATAGAGTCCAACTCTTTACAAAATGTTTTCTTTCTTACAACCTCATTTTAATTTTTATTACTAACGAGATTTTCATTCGCAGTGTGGCTATTCACTGTCCGTTAGAAGGACGGTGGTATACACTATACCCATTCACACCCATCATAACATTATTATTATTAGAGTAATCCATATGATGATGATGACCATGACCATGACCATGATGATTATGATAGTCATAGTCATAGTCATAATCATACATCCCATCATGATCATCCATGTTCCTGAACAGATACGAAACATCCGAACCACTCATCTGCCACTGTGACTGGTTATGATTATGATTCTGGTTCTGGTTCTGGTTCTGAATCAACCCGTTCATGTAAGTCGCGTGTAAGTTAGGTTGTTGGTGGGGTCCACCGGTATAACTAAAACTAGATGAGCTGGTGGAAGGGGATTGGTCGAGAGGGTAGGTGAACTGGCGGGTTAGATGATGGTGAGTTTGAAACAGCGGGCTAACTTCGTCGTTTAGTAAATCATTTATGATATCAAGATGCGGAAATTCATCGTCGTCATGATTAAACGAGAACCTTCTAGAATCTTCCACGCGTTCGGGTACAAACACGGGCGCTGACGTCAGCATTGGCGGATGTGTGGTGTACGCGTGAGTTGAAGAAGTACCAGGATTCCCCATCATGGCATTTCGGTACGACACGTCCGGACCCAACCGCCCGGCTGCACTCACTGACCGGGGCAGAAATGGTGCTGCGTTGACCGTTGAGACAACGGTCAGATTAGTCGCAGCACCGCCCGGTCTGGACCCTGGGACTAAGGGCGCGCTCAACGGTCTGGACACCGGTTGAGCCACTTGGTGAACAACAGGTGGACCATTCGGTTTTTGGGTGGCGGTTTTGTTTACGGGAATTACGTTGACTTTATCCGTGTTCGCGGTTTTGACGGGAGGTGTGGTTTTATGAACGGTTTTGGGAACGGGGGTTTTGTTTTTTGGGTCGCGGGGTTGACTTTTGTAAGACCGGTTTGTGATGATTGACGGGAGTGAATCGGTTGAGCATGTGGATGAGCTGTCGTCCATTATAGACGGAGGGCTTTTCCGGCCGCCATTTTGCACGGTTGTGAGACAGCTGGCGGTGGTACTAACGGGTTCTGTTGGCGGCTGGGGTTCTGATGTGTCGGTGCTGGAATCTCGTTCGTCGGAATCGGGTTGAACGACGGGAGCTTCCGGAAGATAGTCGACTGAATCTGAAACATCGGAAACGTCGGATTTTTCAAGTACGGATGCCGTGTCTTCGGTGAGGGAATCTTTCGGTTGTTGGGGTTTGTCTTGTAGTACTGTACTAGGTTTTTCTTCTTCCCTTGCTTTGTCTTTTAGTTTCCGGTTGTTTTTCTTTTGCTTTCCCTGTGTAGGAACAGAATGAATTTTAATATAAATTTTTTGTAAGGACAAATAGAATATACAAATTTAAAATATAAGAAAACCTGTTTTTTCTTTGATTTTTTTTCTTTTTCAGATGCGGCGCGTTTTGCTTTCTGTTCAATGCCTGTCATCCATGCTTCCTCTTCTTCACGAATGAGCTCTTCTTGCCTTTTCAACGCAACTGCTTCTTGGTATGCAACTTCTATTTTACTGCTGTAACACATTTATTATAAGAATGCTCCTAATAAAAATATTAAATTTGATAAAAAGAATGGGTTGATATTATCAGTGTAATACCTGAATATATGTGCGAGGACAAATATTTCAATGGTTCTACGACCCAATTCAGTAAGACGCCTTTCATCGCGTTCAATGGAATCTTTGCTGAAATCCTCCCCTGACCCACCATCCTACAATAACAATGACACCATCTTTTTTAATTATAATTGACCAACTTTTATAAAAATATTAAAAGAAATTGGAGTTAATAAAAGCCCATCAGTTACAATAAAAGTAATATTATTTTGTTAATTTGACACTGACCTTAGTACGGTTCTGAGGACCTTTTTCATCTTTTGGGGGCAAAGGTTCCAAGGCTGCCCTCTCGAGCAATAACAAGACATCATCAACAAGGATAAATGCGTCTTTTTCTACCCGAACTATAGGTACTGGTACTTCTTCTGAGCCCAAACATTTTCCCTTTGCTTTGTTGTTAGTTTGACCTTCAAGGGCCTTTAGTCCACTATATAAAGAATCCATCACCAAAGTAGATGTGACTTCTTTTTCTATAAAAAAATGCTTTACAGCAACTTTTAATATCAAATCTGACTTCTCCCTTGACATTCGACGCCTTGCATTTTGATCAATTCCTAACCAGAAAGTACAGAAGCTGAAACACAGGAAAGGAATAGTCGATTACAGCCGGAATGTGGTTGGAAGGAATGGAATTGGACAAAGGAATCATAAAGATTCAGTACATACCTTGACCACCTAACTTTATCTTCTATCAACTTTCCAAGCCTTCCTCTCCTTTCTTCCACAAACCGGCGACATATTTGCTCTACGTTTGACAAATATACCCTTACAAGTTCTCTCCTATACTGACAGTCAAGGCATCGGAAAGGGCGATCTACTCTTTCCCTACAAAATAATTAAACATGTTATTAAATGGATGATTCCAAGAATACAATCAAAAAGAGTTCAAAAGAATTGTAATGAGAAATTGAGAACATCACATTTACACACAAGAAAAGGGAAAAGGAAATGAGATATTTTTAAAGAATTAATAAATTAGAAACCTGATAACTTGAACTTGAGCTTTTATTTTTAGGGTATCAGCATCAACAAATCCATCTAAAACTTTTGATAACTCCATGAACTTTTTCCATCCCCAGTCATGCTCTTTCTTCCAAAATCGATGCAATGTGTCTGTAAAAGTGTATTGACCAACAAGAATCTTTATTAAATCAGAGTATTTAGAACAAGAAAAAAAGAGAGGAAAAATAACCCACCAGAATATTTTGATTTCTTAGGGTCCTTGTTCACAACAGCTATTGTGAACTGTGCAAAATGACTCCAACCTGGTGAAAAAAAAAAGTACTTATTAAACTAAACTATTTCTATTGTAATATTAACAAAAGGGAAAAAAAGTACCTGGAAGAAGCTTGTCATGATTGGCAACACAGAGAAATAAAGATAAGTGATTGCACACATCACAACCTTGTGGGTAGATTAAAATGTACCTGCAACCCATAACAAGAAGCTATAAAAGAAAGATGGAAGTGTGACAGTTAACTGTATCTTATTGCTGACAATGTGCATATATACCATCAGCAACTGCACATTAAGATGGCAGCATATGAACCCCTGAGGCTAATAAACAATTTACCATTTGTAGCCGCCAACCTCAAATGCATTACTACGAAGTTCTCTCTTGTTAATCTGTGAAAACTTGTCTATCTTCCATGTATACTTCCCATATAACTCTGAAGGTTTTGGTCCTGTCATTTCATGAAACTGCTAGTAAGAGTCCATGAAATCTGAAATTAAAAAGGAAGAGAAAGAACATCTACATTCTACATACTTCATAGCCAAGTGTTGTATGGCTATTAATATTTGGAATCACAAACAAATGCTAGTTTATATATAAATTGGAGGTAAAGAAGAAGATACCACAGTCATCATCATCATCTGTGTCCCAGTAAGGCGGTGATGTGGAAGTGATTCCATTCTCCACCTGCTCAGAAGATCGCCATTCTGCCAATGCTTCACCAGACAGCTGCTGGCCATGGCCATGGCCATTTGACATTCCATCTAATGGCCTGCCAACTCCAGACTCCTCACTTGAACTCCCCGCCATTTCCCACTCTACAAATCCCTACACCTTGATCCAAAATCACCTAGCATTAAATATAAAACGAATCATCAAAACTTGCAATCCAACATTAGCCTCAACAACTCTATATTGCAGTAGATTCGATATCAGAACTTGAATACGTCAAAACGTTGCTTTTCTCATCATAGAACTCCTGAGGGTGATAAATCTCAATTCAATAGTATCGGTTCCATCAGAAATTTTCCAATGAATCGTATCAACATCTTTGTGAAACTGATAAGATGAACTAGGGAAACGCCAAAACATAAGAACCAACAGGTAGAAGCATGTATGTGTGTGAAATTAGCAAAATCCCTTGTAAGAATTACAGAAAAGTCAAATTGACTTGTGAAACAGCAATTAACATAAACGAAATACAGAATTAAATATCGTATACAATGAAAACCCCATCACGAAACAACCAAACCCTAATCATATCAAATCATGATGTATAATGATTAACCACTCAAAAAGGCGAATGAATAAGTGATAGATCGAGTGACGAGATGAAAGCACCTGACAGCAAAGAATTAGAGCTTGTTGAATGACGATTTTGGAAGCTGATTTTAGGTCTAAGAAATGATGCGAAGAGAGAGAAAGATACGGAAAACAGAGAGAGATGAGCAGCACAGAGCAGAGGCGGAGATAAATATATTTTACTTAAATTGGTATATATATATAACTTTTATCCGTTTCTAAAAAGGAAATAAAAAGGTTTTTTCTCTATGTGGACTTTTTGGTCATTTAAGTATAAGAATATAATTATTCGAAAATAGGATGTATTTAATTTAGGAAAAGAAAAACGTCCAAAGGAAGAAACAACTATGTTATTGTTTTGAATATTAGTGACAAATCCAATATTTTTAATTGGTCTTTACGTATTATCATTATAAAAAGAATAATAGATGCGATGTAATTTATAGATTTTTAGTTTCACTTTTTTTCATGATATAAAATAGTAAAATACTATTAAAATATGAACATACATAACTTGATTTTCATTTGGATCTGTCCAATATGTTGAAAATTACTTAAGGTTGCGATGCATGTTATATACATAAATATCATTACCATGGTTGTAGCAAGTGATCTACAGCCTAGCTGGTAGTGATGCATCGGGTTATATACTCATGTGGGGGGAGGTTCCGGGTTCGATCCCGGTTCCAATCCCCTGTGGAGGATTTTCCCAAGTGAGGTGGGGGTTTGACACTTTGGAGTGTCAAACAATGAGGGACGGTTGAAAACCGTCACAAGGTGTTCGACTCTCGCGTTTCCAAAAAAATTACCATGGTTGTAATAGTATTGACTCATATTTTATGCACCAATTTTATACCTATTGTGGGATGTCATATATGTGCAGGATTTCGAGTCTGAATATTCATATTGAAAACCAACTATTTAATATTATGCATATTGATTGTTGAGTCTAGATTCATCCAAAACATTTTTGTTTTTTTGTGAAATTAAGCATCTTATATACATAAGAATGATGTAAAAGATCAACTATTGGATAAGGGTTAGAAAATAAAGTTATTGGATAAGACAGGTCTATGATTAAAGCTTATTGATAAAGGTAACGAAGAAATATTCCAATGATGCATCTTTAGGACTCCTAATTAATTTAGGATGAGTTCAAGCATAAATGAATTTAGATTTATGTCATTTGAAGTCACGGACAACGACAGGAGAAATATTTTATGAGAGTTTAGCATAAATACAATCATGATAATTGCTAGAATGTCTAGTTAGGTTTTCCTATTTGTTGACGTTAAGGATGGTAGAGAAGAAAATTAAGGGGGCCATGGAGGGTATATTTGTCCAATGATAGTGGGAAGAATGTTTGTAGGGTGAGTTCAAGATTATTTGGAGAGAGAGAGAGAGAGAGAGAGAGAGAGAGAGAGAGAGAGAGAGAGAGAGAGAGAGAGAGAGAGAGAGAGAGAATGAATGTGTGTGTGTGTTTGCAAGATTTTTGTTGCTTCATTTGTTGTACTTGTAATTTCAAAATATAATAATATGCATTATTTTGAATATGTATTTTTGAATCAGACATAATATGTGTAAGAGATGTACCCGGATGACACTTTCATGTTGATTTCTTGTAATTATTTGTGTGTGTTTGTGATTACTCGTGAATACAATAAACTCTGTTATTCAAAAGTAGGAACTTCAACAGAAAGATTTTGAGAGCACTCAAAACTTACACAAACAAGCTCTATGTATTACAGAGGAGCAAAGCCATTATTTATACACAAAGGGAAACTCTTCTAGAGAGCCTTACCATAATAGACGTTATATAATTGCGCCTGATAATTACAAAACGATAAGAAAATAAAAGATTATATTATTGAAAAGTTGGGGGGAAGCACAGACACTTCACCAAAAGAAGCCGAACATTACAAATATCATCATAAAAATTGGAAAACGGCCAGAAAAGACATCATCAATCGTCAATTCAAGAATTCCTAAGCATCCATCAACTAAACAATAACGAATCATAGAAGTGGTATGTTATTTTTAATGGACCTCACAAAGGAATTTACAATGACTCGAGGATAGCAAATTCTCACATCGTTGGAAAACGTGTTTCACACGAAAGCTATAAAACGAAAGCATAAACAGAAGCAACATACAAAGAAGTATATAAGATAGTTGCTACAGAAACGTACAAAGCTCTTCGAAAATAGTTTTTTCGAAACTCCTCCACATGTTTATGTTGGAATAGTGTCCAATGTCATAACTAATTGGTAAGGACTTTCTATTAATAGCGGGGTCCTTTTTGGGTTGCTCATCGTCACCCCTACTATAGTATGAGCCACAAAGACGTTAACCATATGTTGGGCGTTTAAACCCAACCTCCTGGCCATTAAGGTTGATATGAACCACATAGGTTCCTACAATATATCGTGTGATTAAACCCAATCTCATGGCCACTAAGGCCGATATGAAACACAAAGGTTCCTACAATATATCGGGTGATTAAACCCAATCTCCTGGCCACTAAGGCCGATATAAACTACAAAGGTTCCTACAATATATCGGGTGATTAAACCCAATCACCTGGCCACTAAGGCCGATATGAACCACAAAGGTTCCTATAATATATCGGGTGATTAAACCCAATCTCGTGGCTACTAAGGCCGATATGATAACTGTAAGGTACTCGTTATACAGTCATATAATAATTTCCGACACTTCTAACCATATACCTCTCAATACACTGCCACGTAATCACAAGACGCCTATCACGTGATCATTCGACCTACTCCAGGTGGTATGCAAGGTACTCATTTTGCATCCACTTAACTTTTAGAGTATTAACTCATATATAAATACAAAGTTCACCTCTATTAAAAAGTCATATATATACTTGTTACCCACGGACCACATGGTACTCGTTGATAACGCCTAGTAATGTCAAGCATTATAGTCGTTATTGAGCCGGGATTTAGATAAATTATACTTCTGATACGACTGATATTACTCACTTTTAGTGCCAAGGGCTTGTGTTGTGTTTTATGGATAATACAGGGTAAAAAGTGTACATTTTGGCAAAGTTGGAAGCAAGGTTGGATTCAAGTCGAAGTAACACGTGCGACGCATACCAATGAGAGACGCAACGCGGGCACCTGTGTAACCGGGAGAGGATTTCAAATTCAAAGTGCTATGAAACGGGCGATAAGGTTGACTCGCGCCGCGTAGAAGGCTATGTCGCGATGCGTACAGGCCAAATCCGCAATTATAAATAAAGGCTTCCGGTTCATGATTCGGGAGCGAAGATCAGACCTTTGAGAGACACTCAGTCATGTTTGACTCGAAATTTCGTAGCTTTGGCAGTAGAATTGATAGTTGGTTAGTTTTGAGTAATTTTTATTCGTTTTTCGATTATCATAGTTGTGTGAGATCGAGGGTTCTGGATAATAGAACACCATCGACCGCACGGGTCTGAATTAGTTCCTATTTTTAGAAGCATTTGGCTCTTATTCGGGTTTGGTTTAATGCAAGTTATATTTGGTTTCATTTTATCGCAAGTTTTTTTTCGGTATTTTTTATTGCTCTTCGGTTTATTTTTTCTGATTTGTCTTGAGTTGGTTTCGGAATCAGATTAGTGTGGTTAAAAAGATTGTGATCTATCACTTCGATGTAGATTGTTAGATTAGTTTCCGGTTTTCGTGTTTTTTAGTTCTTTCGGGATCACGTGTATGAATAGAAATCGTCTATAGAGTGACACTATAGATTGGTCATATTTTGATACAAAGTGCCAACCACGAACTCCTTGGTTCGACCCTTACTTATTGCTACTAGTGGACTGTAAGGTTTTATTTTTGTATTTTTGACCGCATCAACGACTGCAAAGTCGTCACTCGTGCACAATAATCTCTGCACACTTGTGAAACAACAAGCACTATATACACACAATATCATACTTTACATATATTTCACCATAAGTACTCAATTGTGTACACTCCTACTCCACGGTCGCTAAGTACTCGCTAAGTAAACCACTAATATCTCAGTTATACATAATCGTAAAGCACTTGTTATGCGATATGTAAACCTTGCCTCAAGTAGGCACGAGATTCTCGTCTCGATACCGGTTACTACACATTATAACCACAGATTTCTAACACATGTAATCACAATTGATCATTTATGTGTCTACATAGTTTACACATATTCTACTACATGTATTATCAACAATTAAGCACACACAACATGTTACAACTAACATGCTAGGTAGAGTTACTCACCTGTATATAGTAGCTTCACACCGTTAGATGGTACAATCGGTAGGTCAAAGTGTCTCCACTTCACTTTCAGCACCTACACCATCACACACATACCACATACATGTAAATACTTAGTATTCACACCGATATAGCTCGCAACTCGATCACTCTACTTAGGGTTCGGGATTAGAAACCCTTTTACACCCACAATTCAAAAATCACTTGCATCAATCTTGTTAGTTGCAGGTGGATTACCAACACCACCTGGAACCAACCCTTTCCAAGCTAAACAACTCACTAATTTGAAGCTAGCTAGAACAAGAATTCTTATCTCTTAGATGCAAGATCTCAACCTTTACTTCAAATTCTTGAATTCCTAAGCTTCAATTTGGTCTTGGGGTTTTTTTTTGGGTTATTTTAGGGATTTGGACAAGTTTCCTCTCTTTTATTTCCCCAAAATGACATTAAACCAACTTATATTTTTTTGGAACCTATGCAACTTAGCGTCGCTAACCCTTATGGTTAGCATCGCTAAGTGGTCAGTCCAGGATTTCTTCTCTCAGCTTGAACCACTCACCTCCACACTCAGCTTGATCTGACCCCAACTCAGCTTAAACTTCAAAATTAGCAACCTACTTTCACATGATGTTACTATCTCATGGTTCAAACACTCATGAAACACTCTGAATCAAACTTCAACTCAACTAATCTTAATTACACAAAGATTAACGCGTTAACACTAACCAAAAGGGAACACGATGTTACAGTGGGGTAGGGTGGGGGTTGGGATGGGGGTGTTAGTTTGGGTGTGAGTAGCGATGGACTATACATGAGAGACGGGTAAGAGGAAATTTCTGTCATTTGACTTTCTGTTCCACCTAGTTCCACCCTTTTTGGGTGGGACTAAAATTTAATAAATTACTCCCATTTGACTTGGTCATTGTCCTAGTCCCGTCCACGCCAAACGCTACTTCAAAATGACTTGTTCTGTTTTGTTCCATCCAGTACTACGTACCAAACGCTACCTTAAGGACATGGCTCATTCTGTACGGTCTTACAAGTCAAGAATCAGCGATCTTTAGGTTGGTTTTATTTTTTGTCTCGTCTTTTATTCCGTCCGACAAAGGGATGGTCTCATTCTACCTTTCTTATAATCAGATCCGATCGCAAATGATTAATCTGATTTTTGGACGAAATTCAGTAACCAATTATTATTGTATTTAGTATTTGTGACGAATCGACACTTAATTATCTATATTATTTGTCGATCTGGTAGTTGTAGATATTACTAACGATTCGATATTAGTGTACAATACATATCGTCAAATTGTTTGTTTGTCACGTCTGAAATACAACACAACAATTGGTTTTATGGAAGCATAGTTTTTGTTCAAAACATATCTATGTTTCAATTGTATTTATCATGAAATCATCAAGTGTGTTCATTATGATATCATTGGGATACAACACATCTGACACGTAAATCACCACACAGATCAAAAGTGGATCTGAAAACAAAAGACAACAAAGACGAAATTGTTTCAGATGTTTTATATGATGGATTTGGTGTTTGCTTGTGTTTATAGATCCGGATATGTTTGTGTTACCATAACCGAATTTAAATGATATTTGCACCATCGGTTCATATAAAGGAAGAGGAAAAAGATATTGAACAAAAATGATGACCCATCGATGGATCTCTTTCTCCATTTCAATACGAATCTAGGTTTTTGAAATCAAACATTGCAAACATTCATCATCTTCGATCCGGACGTTGTTGGTTCAAGGTTTAAGTTATTTTAGAATAGAAAACAAACCCAGATCTTCGTCCCTTTGTTGGTTCAACGTTTAAGTTGCTTTCATCTACAATTTGGGTCTCTTTTGTTTTAAGTTTTAAACCCATGTTAGCATCTTCATGTGGCTATGGTTGGATTTGCAAGTTATAAACACAAATTTATGTGTATTATTCAAGAAGACGTACATAATTAACTAAAGATGGGAGTCTTTTATTTTCCAAAACCAACTTCATTTGTTGGTGTGGGTCATTATTTTCCAAACCAAAAACAAATATCATAGATTAATAACAGTTCTTTTTTAAACATTGACAAAATAAATAATAAACATTAAAACTGCAATATATGGATGGAGCTATGGGCGACACGACACTTTGGACAATAAAGTACAGAAATAGTCCTTGTGGTGTATATATATATTTTTCCAGAATTAGTCCATTGGTGATTTGGTCGATTAAAAAAATAACACGTCAAAAGTTAGAGTTAACAAATAAAGAATCTTTATTTGGAAACCATAAAGACTAATTGTATAGTGTTTTTTCATGTTATCCAAGTTTTCAAAAACAAAACTTTAAGCAAATTATCAGTTTTCAAAAACAAAAGTTGTCGGTTTTCAAAAACAAAACTTTAACCACAAACCAAATGGATCATTCATCTGCAATCATGTTTGTCACAATTAGTAATAAAACTAAGTTTCATCATCTATTAATCAAAGTTTTAATTTTCAAAATCAATTATTAACTTTGATCAATTTATTAAAAGTTACAAAGTCTTATACTATTATATTTTACATTAACTTATCATTATACAATTACATGATAACATCATTACATTAATTTTCATCATTCTTATACAATTATATTGTTTTATTGTTACACTAATTCATCATTATACAATTACATTCACATATTAGAACCTTAGTTTATCAGCCAAAAAAATTATTTATTAAACCAAATAACCAATAGATACACAGCTTTTGAAAAAGGTTTTGTACCGTATTGGTGAAGCTATCATTTAATATCATACATACACCATGTGGTCCCAACATTTTGTCCATGTCATCCCTCATATCAAATAACAAACCACATACGCACACAGATTAAACGAAACTAACTAAACAGAAACCATCACGTACACGTGTACTAATCAAGTTGTTTGGTCCAGTCAAACGGGTCCCACTCTCGACCAAAATTCACAACAGCTTCTTTCTGAGCATCCATAGACTCATGCTTCTGTCGCTGACGATGCATATCTTCCGCGGGTAATCGTAGCATTCCCCTTACAACATTAATCCCAAAACTACTCTTGAACTGTGACTCATCATCAATCACATGAACAAACCCTTTCTTCAAACCAAATTCCACGTGGAAATACGGAAAATCTTTCGGAATAGAGTGACGTAACCCCTTCACACTCGTATCAATTAATTTCTTCGCATTATGTTGACTCCACTCATCTTCAGCTTCATCAATCGCCTAATCATGATGGTTCATCAATTAATTTAATTTCATCGTATTTTCATAATTCAAAAAAAAAAAAAAAAAAAAAAAAAAACCTTTTTGAAATAGAGAGGGGCCTGTTTTGCAACATCTGGAGGTAAAGGGATGCATTCTATCAAACAATGTCTGGTTTGTTTCGCCAAACCCATGACTGTTTCGAGAAAAACAACGTCTTTTTCTTGCTTAGCAAACATCATTAAAAGACATTTTTTGAAGTTGCGGATTTCATCCCACACGTTATCGTCAACGCTTCTTGTTGCCAACTCGTGCTACATTAAAATAAATATAATAAATTACGAATCCGACCGATGTAACTTCGTGTATTTACAAACGAACCTGCATGGGCAATATGCAACAGTGACCGGGTACAATAGGCTGCCACGGAGGCAACATCAGGTACGTGAAATTAGCAATTGCGATAACAAGATGACGTGGCCGTTTCGGGTTTTCGAAGCAGAAATTACAGCGTTCTTGTTGGGTTAAAATGCGTTTTTCAAAACGGGAATTTTCTAATTTGTGAGAATTGTCGATTTTACTCTTTTTCTTTCTTTTCGGTCCCTCGACATTATCGTACTCGTCATCTGCTTGACTTGATATGTTACTGTATTGTTTGTTTTGCATTATTGATCGGGCTACATGCATGTCTGCATCTTCTTCTTTATTCTCTTTGCGTGTTTTTATGCCATGCATGATATACCTATTTTACAACATTTTTATTAATTTGAGAGAAACTGAAACTCCTTCAATTGTAAGCAAGATGAAAATATGAAAATTAAATTACCTGCTTGTTGTTACATCACCTTGTGGGTTGGTTGTGATTGTACCGGATTTGTTTTTTGCTTCATACTCTTCTGCTTCTTTCTGAAATAACAAAATAATTGGAAAATTTAAAAAGATACTATTTGAAAGCTAAAATTGTTGCTTACCAAAAGTTTCTGAGCTTCTTCATGTTTTCCTTTCATACGTAACTGCATAACTTTAGCAGCTAATTGGTTTGCACTCATTGCAGGTTTTATTTGTGTGTCTTCTTTATAAGATGATTCTTCAATTTTGGACACATTTGTAGATGAATCATCATCTTTTGTAGACTTAAATTCACGCAAGAAACTTCCATCATTATTAAACTTCTGTAAGCTGGATAATGCAGATGAAATGACGCTAGCGTCCTTGACTGACATGCTTTGACTTTGACTTTGACTTTTTCTCTTTCCCCATGATAAAGAATTATCAGATCTCGGCACTCTCATTTTACCATGCTGACTAGGCGCCCCCTTCTCGCTATCCTGAATTAACGAATACAAAAAAGAAGTTAACTTTCATATTTGGAAAAAAAAAACACAAAAATATTTACATTTTGATCGTTTGGTACTGTTTTTTGATCCTTATTTTGCAGTCTTTGTCTGTTTTTTATGGCGTGAAGGTGAGCATGAGAAGGTGCAGCAGAATTTGATGCTACAGAAACTGCTAATTTACCTAAAGACCCCCACCTCTCTCCAACTACCTGTAAAGTTTCAATTGTGAATACTCGATATGTTTACATGATGAAATATGGATGGAGGGTATTAATGTAAATTGTACCTCGTCGAGTTTTTTGCCTTCACGGGCTGCTTGTTCTTGAGCGCGTTTTAAAGCTTTGAGTCGCCAGCTGGCACCTCCATCCCCAACTACAGAAGTTGATAGAAGATTAGTGTCTACTGAATTTGCTCCATCTGCTTCTTCAGGGTAACCACTTCCATCATTGTTGAAGTAGGGATTTAGTTCTCTTGGGTTCGCCTTTTTAATCTGGAAAAAAACGAGTCTTAAATGGTGAAAAAAAGTACAATGTTGTAATAGGAAGAAATGTAAGCATACCTCTTTGGTAGGAGTTTCTTCTAGAAGATCTGAAGTTGGTACAGATTTCTGTGCCACGTCATCTTTAGGTCTAAGCATCCACTCCAATCCCATTTCTTTCCTTACAATATTCTCATGGTTTTTATCAACTTCTTTAGCAGAATCATCATCACTAGAGTATTCTTTTCTCTTTGACTTCTTTGACTTTCCTTTATCTTTATTGTCCAATCTACCCTTGTGCTTCTTTTCTTTTTTCCCTTTTCTATGTTTCCTAGTATCCTGATCACTGCCACTTTCACTTGCATCTGAATATGAAGATGAATCTTCTTCAGAAGAATACCATTTCTTTTTAGACCTTTTCTTGATTCTTTGAGATCCATCATCACTTGAACCGCTATTATGGTGTTTCTTTTTCTTCTTATGACTTTTCCTTGAGTCTGAATCGTTTAGCTTCTCATCATGTGTCTAAGAAAATTCAGAGATTGTATTTTAGTAAATTGCAAGAAGTCAGGATCTTTTGCTGTGGTATCATGTTATTAGATGAAATAATTGAACTATAAGCATATTAAAAAAGAAAAGGAATGAGGCTTACTTTATCATCAATCTGATCACGGGGTATGAACTTCAACCCTGAAAGCATCTTTCCCTTTCTTCTTCACAATTTTGATGAATTATTTAATTGCAGCAGTTGGGAATACCCTGAAAAATCATAATCAAATAACAATTCCTGATAAATTTCAAGATATACCTGGAAGTGGAAAGGAGAATGATGATGATGGATCAGGAGATTTGTTAATTCAAAGAAGGTTTGGTTTGGTGTTAAGACAAAGACACAAAAACAAGCCTCTTAAGTTTGGAAACACAAAAACAAGCCTCATATTCAAACAAAATCGACCACTAAAAGCATATCAGTTTTGTCTATGATTGGTTTAGAGTTTATAAACCCTAAAAGTAGTTCCTAAAACATTCTGAACAAAATCACAACTCGATAAGATAAATTTAGATCAAATACATACACAGAGAAAAATTGAAAAGAGAAACCACAAGCCATTGGGTGAAATCAGTTCGAAAACAAACAAAACTTACCTGATGCTGATTCGTGATTGTTCTCGAGTCTCCGCTGTAGCGGAGCAGCAGCGGTGGAGGAGAGATTGTTTCAAGGAGATGACTGAACGATGCGATCTTCAGACGAGAGAGTCAGCGGTTATATGGAAGCATTTATGTTATTAGAGCCAGACGGGTAGGAATTCATAGAAGTAAACCCCTTTTGAAGTCTCAAACATGCAATCACCTAGATGTGTTTTAAATTCAATAGGATTTATGTTACGGCGGAGAAGAAGGAGCCACGGCGGCCGGAAAGCAGACGGCGGCGATGCTAGCAGCGATGTGGTCTCCCTGTGTCGCGATTGTAAGAGAGGAGGGAGAAGGAACCGAATGTGTGTGAGGCGGTACCAGGGCATTTGCGCATATTCCCCTTCTTTTTTTAATTAAGAGAGGTAATTTTTTAATTAAGAGGTAAAAAATAAGTTGTAATCTAACCGTCTTAAATTTAAAAATTAAGTGGTTGTCTTTTAATTTATAATTAAGAGGTAAACAAACGGAGTCTTAGCCTTTTAATTGAAAAATTAAGATGCAAATTAAGTGTGTTTGGAAACAGTCAGATAAAATTCTCTTAATTTATTAAATGTCTCTTAGAATTTAAGAAGTGTAACTATGTGAAAAAAAAAAAAAATAAGAGCCACTCACATCCATCAAACCCCACCTACCCATCGCGCCCACCCCATCCTACCCCACCACCACACCACCCTACCCTACCCCACCCCAACCCACACCAGCGCACCCACCCCATGCCACCCTACCTACCCCCACCCTACCCTACCCACTCACCCCACTAACCCACCTCACCCCAATCATCACCCCTACTTACCCCACCCCCAGCCCCATACCCCAACACCACACACCCACTCCACCACACGTCACCCCATACCACATGCAGACCTAGTTATCCCCCGCCCTATTCACATTTAACTCAACTGGAAATAATACATAATGGGTAAATTGGTCATTTTTATCATTTATTGTAGCAATCCAGATGTCCCAACCAAACAACATGTTAAAAGTTCAAATATTAAAAATTCAAACCCTCTTAAAAGTTCAGGCCTCTTAAATTTTTAGATATTGAAACTTCAGATCCTGTCAAACAACTCCTAACTATCTAAAGTTTTACATACCAATAAATTAAATAAATATTATGAGAAGTAACAAATTTTCTTTTTTGTTTATAGAATACCATTGTACCTTGAAATAGTATGTTTTCTCCACTACAATGATATTTTAAAAACAAAAGTTCATTACCTTTTGATAATATTTATAGGTTAATAGTATTTTTAAAATGTTTTATATAGTTTATAATATTTATGTCATTATCCCTGATTTATTATCACCTTACCTGATTTATATTATGGGAAAAAGCTAATGTAGCACAACAACATTATGAGAATTGCTTTAAATGATCCCTTGTGTATTTTTCTTGCTCTCTATGGGAATAGTAAGTGTTAAGATGACCACTCGGAAGTGAGTGACCCGGTAGCATACATGACAAATGAGCAACACGATGTGTCATGTCATTCGGTCGAAGGGCCAGGTATGGAGGGATTTGTTCCATGTCATCGTTTCCAATTGTTAAATAAAGTACCAAAGGTGTAGTTTGTGTTTGTTTCGAATCCCCCCCACCCAAAAAAAAACCTTTCCTACCAAAACAGAAAATTGCAAGTGACCATGGAATCGTACATCCCGATCGAACTTAATTTATAATGTATGTTTGTAAGGCATCCGTTCTTATACGTTGATGGCATAACACATATGTTTGAAACCATCGATTTCATTGTGATGGATATAGATGAGTGTTATGCCTTCTTAGAGAGATTTACACAAGAAAAGTGTGTGAAACTATATTTTTGTTTGCATGAGTTTGAGATTCCCGAAGGGTTAAGACCAACTTCAACAGAGTTGGAGTATGCAGACTTTATCGAGGTTGTATACCATTGTGGCTACGTCCTATCGTTGTATGTTGATCGTTTTGGAGTTAATCCTCAAGAGTCGATAGATGATGACCAACAAGCAGTAGTCAGTCCCGAGGACAGCCTGTCCATGAAAGCATAATTGTCAACAGAAGATCAGGATGAGAATGAGTTTAATGAAGTAAATGTTGCAATGAACAACACCATAAACGACGAGTTTTTGAATAAGTTATGCCTGAAAGGAAACAACAACCAGGAAATTGAAATAATACAGAGGGTTCTGAAATTGAAACAACTTTTGAAAATATGCCCACAACTTTGGAAGAAGCAAAAACATGTACTAGGTATGAGGTTTGAGGATCTCAAACAATTAAAACACATGCTTTGCAATTATGCAGTTGCTAACGGGTATACATTATGTTATAAAAAATGATAGTCGAAAGTAATTGGTAAAATGTTGTGATGGAGAATGCACATTTAGGATTTGGGGTTCATAGAAGAAGAGTGAGGAGAACTCATTTCAAATAAAATCTAAAACATGAGCATAGTTGTGCTGGAAATTTTAAACTAGGTTCTATAGTCAATTATGCTTGGATAAGTAGCCATTACACTAAAGAGTTTTTGCACAAACGAAAAATGAGTGTCAAAATGCTTAGAGAGGGGTGAAATAAATGGTATTGAGGTTAGTATGAGTTAGTGTATGAGAGCAAAGACACATGCACTTACTCTTATTGATGGTACACTTGTTGAACACTATGCAAAGCTATGATCATATAGAGAGGAAATAAGAAGATCCAATCCAGGTTCAACCGTGCAATTGGTTGTGAACTCAATGCCTGATGGGACCACTTACTTTAGTAAGTTATATATTTGTTTCCAAGGACTGAAGAAATGTTGGAGGGAAAGGTGTAGGAAGGAGATAAACTTGGATGGGTATTTTCTAAAGGAGATTTGTAGTGGGGAATTGTTAAGTGCAGTTGGTAGAGATGCTAATAATCAAGTGTCCCTAATTGCTAGGGTTGTGGTTTATGTAGAGAACAATGAGAAATGGAAACAGTTCTTAGATTTACTAAGAGATGATTTGCACCTTCAAAGTGGCCATGGTCTTACATGGATGTTTGATAAAGACAAGGTATGTACCATTTGGTGATTACTTTGTATCTTATGTTTTACATCTTTATTTATTTTTTACTTCGTCATGAAACAATTTTTATAGCCCGTATTACTTCATTATTTTTATTTGTCAAATTGTTATTGCAAAAAGCGGATTATGGAAAAATAGATTGTAAAGAGCATGTAAAAGAATTCGAAATGAAATTGTGAAAAAATATGTAAAACAAAGAAGATACATGAAGTTATAAAATCAAATCGTGAAATAACATATATAACAAAGTGTAAAATAAAGTTGTAAGAACGAATTCTAAAACAAAAAACGTAAAAAAAATATGTAAAAAACGAAAGTTGTAAAAATAGATTATGAAATAACATGTAAAAAATGAAGTTGTATAAACGAATTTGTGAAAAAAAAACATATAAAAACGAAGTAAAAGAATGAAATCATATAACGAATTGCCAAAAAAAATATAAAAACGTAATAAAAATGATGTTGTAAAAATAAATTGTAAAAAACATATAAAAACAAATAAACCTTATTTCAAAAAATATAGTAACGAATTTTAGAAAAAAAAAAAGTTAAGTGACCTTTAATAACAAAAAATATAAGTTTAATTATATTAAGCAAAAAAAAATCTCAAATTAAATGACTTGTTAAACTTAAATTGAGTTATGTGATAAAATAAATATAAAATAATTATTTTAATAGCCAAATTATATAAAAATCTACAATTAGTTAGACCCTTAAACTTCGTTTAATTTCACTTCAATCAATATCATTAAAACAATTCTCTGTCTCAATCAAATATTGAATACAATTAATTTTTTTCTTGAATGTTAACTCTTTTTGGTTAAAAGATTCCTTGAATGTTAATATTTTTGGTTCACATGGTCACTTAGGAAATTTAAATGAAAATATTTTATTGAAGAAAAAGATCAGCTTTTAGAGGCAAAGTTGTTTGTAGTTTGTCATCATCTGCTCCACACGCGATAAACCCCTTTGATTAATGGAGTCGGATTCATCTCTCCACTCCGTGACTAAATTATACACTGTAAAGTACAAACTCATCTAAACTCTCAACAATCTCAATCGAACAAGGATAATGATGGTTTTCAGATTCCGTCTCATGATCTATGTACTTTTCGGTACCTTCATCACTTGCGTACAAGCTCAAAATGTTGATGAATTGGACTCAACAATCAAAACAATGGTGGAATTCTCTGGATATCCGCTTCATGAAACTGAGTCCGTCTCTTCATTTTCGGTGGATTCTGTAAATCTTCAGAAACAGGTGGTTTATCATTCAGTTTCATAATCCGGTCCTTTCAAATTCTGCTTCGATTCATCATAAATATTTTACATATGGCGGACTGAAAAGGTGGATTCGTAGTAGTAGTAGCAGTAGTAATGATAATTGTTCTTTTCAAGCATCAATTGATACTCCTTATCCCAGTAAAATCAATATTCGACTTTTGATGATCAAATGAGTTAGTTACTTGTTAAAATTGTGTAAACAGATTGACGAACTTTCAAGTTTCTCCGATTCACCAGCCCCTTCGGTTACAAGGATCCTGTACAGTGAAAATGATGTACTGGCTAGAAGGTATCTATTCGATTACGATCATAACAAACAAACCTTAAAATCCTTGTAATGATAGTTGCCCTGTGGAATTGTATATCTGATTGTAGATCAACTTTCATGTCTATATGAAATTGTTAGTCTATTGCACGTTGTTTATCTTTTATTTTGGTCACAGTGATTGACAAAACACATATTTCATATAGGTTTGTTATAGTTCATGCTCTTATGATATTAGTTTTTGTGTCAATTTGTATGTAGGTTCATCAAGAACTTGATGGAACAAGCTGGCCTTTCTGTCAGGGAAGATGCTGTTGGCAACATATTTGGTCGATGGTGAGTTTCCTTGTTTGTAGCCCCCTATGATTTAACCAAAATCCTGTACAACTTTTACCATCATGCTATATCTTTCTTCAATTTAAACACAAATATATTGAAGGGGTGGGTTCTTAGTAGTTCATAGTCAACATCTTGAAGGTTGACTTTTGATATTGTGTGCTCCTATACAGGGAAGGGAGTGAACCTGCTCTATCTGCTGTTTCAACAGGCTCTCACATTGATGCTATTCCATACTCTGGGAAATATGATGGGGTAATCGGTGTATTGGGTGCAATTGAAGCCATAAATGTACTAAAAAGGTAGTGTTGTATGAACAGATGTTAGACAGAAATAAATGAGGGCTAATTTGTAAAAGGTTGGGATTTAATGTTCCCTGACTTTCTTTACTAAGTCGTTCTTTCTGCATTAAGTAAAAAAGAAACACTGATATATAACTCACCAGATTAAGGAAGGAAGGATTTTTAGGAACATAAATAGTGTAGTTACATTTTTTAAGTTTCTTTTGCAGTATATTGCATTTTTTGTGACCTAAATGTTTGCTTGTATCTTGATTTTTTCTAATTTACAGATCGGGATTTAACCCTAAAAGGTCTTTGGAAGTAATCATGTTTACTTCAGAAGAGCCTACAAGATATGGGATCAGCTGTTTGGGAAGGTTTGTACCTCAATAGGGCTAAATACAAGAAATTAAAAACATACTTTCATATATTTGTGTATTATAGCTTGGTAGACTTTTTAAACCACAATCAAAGTAGGATGCTATGATAGAAAAATCAAAGAAAGTACGTCACATTTTGGAAAGTAGTAGGTTTATTTTATTTTATCTAATAATTATCTGAATCTTTTCAGTCGTTTATTAGCTGGGAGTGTCTCACTTGCTACAACACTTAAGCAGACTGTAGATAATAACAACATTTCCTTCATGGATGCTGCAAAATATGCTGGTTATGCAAAAAACAATGACTTTTCCAATGTGTTTTTAGATGACAAAAGTTATTCAGCTTTTGTTGAACTGCATATAGAACAAGGGCCAATTTTGGAAAATGAAGGTCTGTCTATTGGTATTGTGACTGCCATTGCTGCACCTGCAAGCATCAAAGTTGACTTTGGAGGAAATGGAGGCCATGCTGGCGCGGTCTTAATGCCACAAAGGTAAAAAGATATTTGAGTTTTTTTTTTCTTTTTTTTTTTGCTAATGGAAATAAATTGTCTATTAAATGAAACCCATACAGTTATTTTTTTCCCCTTTTTTCTTAAGTATGATGCCTTGATAAGAAAGAATTGGATGTACAGTGTTGTAATAGAAATAAATGAATCTAGGATGCTAAATAAATAATTAAATGAAAATAGAATGCCTTAATAAGAAGGAATTGGAAGTACAATGTTGTGATAGAAAGAAATGATACTTGGATGCTATAATACATGAATAAATTTTACAGAAATTAAAGTACAATGCCTTAATAAAAAAAAGGATTTGAAGTGCAATGCTTTAATAGGAAAATTTCGAATTGCAAAATGCTGTAATAGGAAGAAAAGAAACTAGAATGCTATAATGCACAAATATATGAAAGTATGTCGCTATTTCTTGCAATTGTCTTATACATGATTTTGAAACAGAAATGACGCAGGACTGGCTGCTGCTGAGCTGGCACTCGCTGTTGAAAAACATGTTTTGGAATCTGGATCCATAGACACTGTTGGCACAGTTGGTAAAAATTAAAATCCCTCATTTTTTCCCAAATTATGTTCATTTACAATTACAACATTGTATTTTAAAAAAAGAAATCTTATTAAGAGAAAAATCTACCCTATTCTAGAATTGCTTTGTATTTGGACGACATTTCCATTATTAGTTAGTTTCTTCAAAGTACAATGCTGTAATAGGAAGAAACGGAAGTAAGATGCTAGAATAAACAAATCAATGGAAGTACATTGCTATTTCTTGCATTTATCCCTAAACTGTATTGCCTTTCCACTCTTATCTTTAAAGGTATACTGGAGCTGCATCCTGGAGCAATCAACAGCATCCCTAGCAAATCACACCTGGAAATAGGTACATCTAAAAAAGCTTTTTATAAATTAAAAAACTAATAACCAACTTTAAATTTTAAAATTTGCAGATACGCGGGATATTGATGAAAAACGAAGAAATAACGTGATTGAAAAAATCCGTGAATCTGCTGTGAGCATATCGAAAAGGAGAGGTGTTGAGCTTTTAGAGTTTAAAATTGTGAATCAAGATCCACCTGCCCTTTCAAATGAATTAGTGATCAAAGCAATGGAATCCGCCACTAAAATGTTGAATTTAAGTAGTAAGAAGATGATTAGTAGAGCTTATCATGATTCACTCTTTATGGCCAGGTTTTTTCACTTTCTCTTCATTTTTTTTAACTTTTCAAAGTAGATAAAAAGTTATTATTTATTAATCAATTATGTTAATTACAGAAAAGCACCCATGGGCATGATATTCATTCCATGTTACAAAGGTATCACCCCTCATATTCCATATTTGAAATCTTGTATTGGTTACGAAAATCAAAAAAAAAAAAAAAAAAAAAAAGGAATTTAATTTTTGTTTTTTGTTGATTTTGATTTAATTTTGTAGGTTACAGTCATAAGCCTGAGGAGTATGCGTCCCCTGATGATATAGCAAATGGAGTGAAGGTATTGGCACTCACACTCGCCAAACTGTCCACCAACTGATACGACATCGTTTTACTAATTTCTCATTACAAAAGATATGGAATGAACAAAAACCACTCGTATAAAACAGCATATTTCGTTGAGTATTTTCATTATAACACAGCTCAATTGTTCTACATATAAATGAATCACCAAGATCGGATATTAAACCGACATAAATAACAATGATACAACATAAAAATCTCAAAATCAATAATCATAACAATAACAAAAACAGGTTTATTACTAACTTACGTAAAAGATATTCTCTCATTGTTTAACCACATTACCAACATACCATTCATAAGTCCCAACAAGTCCATCACGTAACGAAATCTTCGGTTCCCAACCCAACTTCGCAACCGTCGAACAATCCATAAGCTTTCTCGGAGTTCCATCAGGCTTAGATTTATCCCAAACAATTTCCCCTTCAAAACCCACAACCTCCTTCACCATTTCCGCAAGCTCCTTGATCGAAACCTCTTTCCCACTTCCAACATTCACATGCCCTAAATCTGAATAATTCTCCAACAAAAACACCACCGAATCCGCCAAATCGTCGACATGTAAAAACTCCCTCAACGCCGCGCCGGTACCCCACACCACCACCTCCTTACCTCCCGCTACTTTCGCCTCATGAAACCGCCTCATCAGCGCCGGCAACACATGGGAGTTTTCCGGGTGGAAATTGTCGTTAGGTCCGTATAAGTTTGTAGGCATGGCGGAGATCGCGTCCCAGTTGTATTGAATCCGATATGCTTGACACATTTTGATCCCGGCTATTTTGGCGACGGCGTACCATTCGTTTGTCGGTTCTAGAGGACCGGTGAGGAGAGAGGATTCCGGGATGGGTTGGGGGGCGTGTTTAGGGTAGATGCAGGAGGATCCTAGGAAGAGGAGTTTTTTTGTACCGTAACGATAGGCGGAGTCGATGACGTTGGTTTGGATTTGGAGGTTGATGGTGATGAAGTCGGCGGGGTAAGTGCTGTTAGCGTGGATTCCACCGACTTTGGCTGCTGCGAGGATCACGTATTGGGGTTTTTCTAGAGAGAAGAAGGTTTTGACTGCGGATTGGTTGGTCAGATCTAGTTCAGTGTGTGAGCGGAGAATTAGATTGGTGTAGCCGACAGTTCTCAGGCGGCGGACGATAGCAGATCCGACTAGGCCGCGGTGGCCGGCGACGAAGATCTTGGCGGATTTGTCCAGTTTCGGGATAACTAAGAGAAAACAATTGAGCATTAGAAGTTGATTGAGACATGAATGTGTACGGAGAGACAGAAAAGAAAAGAGATGTACCAGCATCAATGGCTGTCATATTGCGATAGACAGGACGAGAGAAGCAACTTGTTGGTGACTGTAAAGCAGAATGAGATTTGATCTCTGGACAAGGAGGATGATAGTCGAAGATTTATTATGGGGCGGTGTTTTAGAGTAATTTACATTTTGACCCTTCTTCTTTTAGGTAGCATTTGATTCTTTAGGTACGTTTTTACAAATATTTATAACTAGTATTCGAAGTGGCCGCGTGATGCTGCGGAAGCCCGGTATATTGAAAAATACAGCTCGACAAAGACAAATTACGTAAGGGACGGAAAATGTAACTTTAAAATATAATAAGGGACCGGAATCGTAATTTACGAAATACCAATATTATAATTTTATAATAAATAGGGTGAAAACAATTAATTTGAAATTAGTTGAGGGAAAAAAAACGTAAATATGAAAGTTTGTTATAAAAAGAATCAAAATTGCTATTTTCAAATAAAAACTTATTTGAATTTTGTATCAAATATTTTAACAATTATATTATGATATTGATTTAGTAGTTTTGGTTGAGAATAACAAAATCAAACGAATAGTGAATTTGTGAGACAAAGGTAAGTTGCAAATTAATATATATATATATATATATATATATATATATATATATATATATATATATATATATATATATATATATATATATATATATATATAATTATTTTTTTATATATTTTTATAAAATATAAATTTTGTATATATTCTTACAAACCCTAAAAAATTACATATATACCTAAAAAATAATTTAATAATAATTAATCATTTTGAAAATTAAAAAACTATTTTCAATTTTGTTTTTTATAGTTTTAAAAATTAATTAAATTGTGACATTACCATACTATTATTGTCTCATATTTTCCAAACACATAAGTTGTTATAATTTCGTATCATTCGATGTGGGATATGCGATCATAGCCGAATCTATTGTGATAAGCTGTTTAAGCGTGAAAAAGTTGTCGATTATAAAATGATTTCATAGGGTATTTTAGTAACTTGAGTATAATCTAATTTAAATATTGTTTTTTTTATATTTTTAAAAGATTAATTATTATTAAATTAATTTTTTGGGTATATATGTGATTCTTTAAGATTTATAAGGATATACATGTATAGGGCTGTAAACGAACCGAAAGAACACGAATGAGATCTTGTTCATGTTCGTCGTTTAAGTTAGCGAAACGAACGAACGAACATATACAGATAAACGAACGAGTTTTTTTGTTCATGTTCGTTCGTTTAACAAATTATATTGTTCATGTTCATTTGTTTATGTTCGTGAACATACTAAACGAACATAAACCAACAGAGATAAATAAATACTATTGAACATATATGAACATAAACGAACACATAATGTAATATAATCAAATACAATTGAACATATATGAACATAAAATGAACTTAAATAAAAAAACGTAAACAAGCGTAAACGAACAACATAAACGAACGTTCACGAACATAATTGAACGAACGAGACCATTGTTCATGTTCGTTCCTTTAACTAAACGAACGAGAATTTGTGTTCATGTTTGTTCAGTTATTAAATAAAAGAACACAAACGAACTTCCTGCCGAACAGTTCACGAACGGTTCGCCGAACGTTCGGTTCGTTTACAGCCCTATACACGTAATTTCAAATTTTATAAGGATATATACGTAATTATAGAAGTTTGTAAGGACGTAAACGAAATTCTCCCTTATTCTTTTGTTTTTCACATCAGCATTCCTCACTACTTTCCTAACCCCAAAAAATGGTATCCCTCATTACCTCTCATTTCCCTTCACTTTTAACCTAAAAAAATAATTTTAAAATAAAATAAAATTAATAATTTCAAAATAAAATATTTCATTAATAGATAAATTAAAACCTAATAAATTTAAAATTACATTAACTTAATTAAAATAAAATAAAAATTACATAATAATAAAAAACTTCTACCATCACTCTCATTCTTCTTCCTCGTCGTCGGGCACATGCATCGGATGAACTCTAGTCCTATAAATATGTTCGACAAAATCCGCACGAATGTTGTTATGCTTTTCTTTGTTTTGCATTTCCCTTCTGTTTGCTAGATATTGTGGTAAAGCAATTGGTACCGGCTCGTACAATAGTACAATTTTGTTCGGATCATACGTACATATTGCATGTTCCGCAAAATAGTCGCGTCAATGAAGCTTTACGATCTCTGTTTATTGTAGCACTTCTTTTGAACCATCGTCCACTTTCAAAACTTTGTGCAGTGTCGACTATTATATTAGCAGTTTCTTGGACTAGTGCAACGACTTGATTGTCGATTCCATCAACCAATCATCGTTTGATGACAATGCCGATGACGAATCAAATAAAAGAAATTAGACAAGATCCATTTGTGTTTGATAGTATTTGAAAAGCGTGGTAAAATATATGTGTTTGTGTTGTAAAAATATTGTAGTATACATGTATATTTATAGTGAATAAATGGAGTAAGAAAAATTAAAGTTAACCATTATATAGCCATTGAAGACAACTCATCGTACAATGTGGTGGGGTCGTTTTTTAGAGGTCACAGCATAGGGGGTAGTGTTCTCCGCGGGCCCGCAGCCTCCTCGCACTCCACACTGATCGGTTGTAGGTAGGATTTCATAAATGGACCGAATAAAACAGGATTGGTAGAATTAGACATAATCGAACTAAACTTGCTATAGTTGATTATCCATATAATGTTTGGTAAAAATAAGATGGAAATAACAAGAAGTTAAAATTACTTGATGAATATGCAATTTTATAATTATTAATATATTAAAATCTGAGGCATCTATTTTTTAAATCTAGGGTTATAATTAATATGCATTTTTATAATTATTAATATATTAAAATTAAAATTCTAAACTTAAAGATAACATCAGGGGTAATAAGGTAATTAATCATTCCCTTACTTTTATTAGGTCCTAAAATCACTCTCTATCATTTTTCACATATCATATTTCTCTTACTGTCTATATGTGTACGTCTTCAAGAAATCGAGAAACCATCCCCTAGCATCCTTCGCCTCTTCCCCTCTTCACCTCACCACCATCCCTGCTTCAAGCAGGTCTCTCTTGTTGGATTTGGTGTCTAAGTCATGACTTGTAATTGTACTTATCTTGTTAATTGAAGCAAAGTCCAGTTGGGTTGCCCTCATAGTTGGAGGATTAATGTAAAGTTCAGTAGAGAGAGAGGTTGATTTATTAATTGTTTAATAAATGAATAGAAATAAATAAATAGTTTATTAATATATTTAAGTGTTAATATATTAATTAGAAACTATAATAATTAATTAGAAATTAATCTGGAATTAATTTGGATTTAATTTAGTGATTAAATAAATTAATTCAAGGTGCAGGGACTGGTTTGTATTTATTCAATAGTTGAATAACTGATAAACCAAAAGCCAGGGGACTGGATTTGGCGCCACCTTGGAGGCTCCTTCCAAGGGTGGCGAAAACCCTAATTAGGGTTTAAGAAGTCTGGTCCAAGTGGTCAACAGGATTGCCCACTAAGGAGGCTCCTTAGGGTTTAAGCTGTAACCCTTGGAGGCTATAAAAGGAGACTCATGGCTCCTCCTTTTTTGCGCCAACTTTGAACCAGAAGAATTCTGCTGGATTTTCTCCTCATTTCTTTGGGTGTGACTACATTTGAGGCAAGATCTGGTTGCTGCTAGCTTCAAGAACAAGATCAAAAGGTTGGTAACTCTTAATTTGATCTTTAGAAATAAATGTTGGCCTTAGGTTTTTGTTATTATATCTTCGTAGAAGAAAACATAGATCTCTTTTAGGGTTGCATGTGAACTTAGGAATTTTGTAGTTCATTGATTGTGTAAAACCCTTCAGTGGTATCAGAGCTATGACTTGTTTTCTTGTGAATTTGATATAAACTGTTTATATGTTCATAAGGGTTATCGAAATTAACCCTTTGTGTGGCCATGTTGGCGGCTAGGGTTAAGCAAACACTAACTCCTTTTCCTTTTCTGCGATTTGCTTGCTGCCTTGATAAGTAGGTTGTTATTTTTGGTAATTATTTGATAATTAAATAACTGGAACCCCTTATCACTTGATTGCAATTTTCGATGATTAGGATAAGGGTTAGGAAATTAATTTGATTAATTTTTGTGATTCCCTTATTTGATTTAATTAGTTTAATTAAATTGTTTAATTAAAAGACCAATTAAGTCACTTAAAGATTTAATTTAAATTTTCAAAAAATACCTATAAATTTGGAAAATTAGTAGAAAATTAAATCTAAAATATTTTAATGAGATTAAAATATATCTTATATATTTATGATTAAAAGTTAATATTTATATGTAAGATAAAACTGGTTAGTGTTACCGTTTGTAGGCTTCATTCACAAAACTGTCCTATAAAGAGGGTATAAGGCGACTGCCTATAAAATGGTAGTCTAATGGGTATCTACTCTTTCCCACCGCTCTCCTGGTCAGTCAAGTATCGTTAGCCAAACGGGTTTGATAGAACCGTTAAGCCTCTTAAAGGTATAATGCTATAATTGAAAGTACTAGAACCTTGAACAAAATCTCAATCTAGTTACTTTAGGTTTAAAATGTGAATTGATGCTAACCCATGGAATTGCACATTGCACTTTGTGGAACGTTTGTGGAGCGTGTGTGGTTTATCGGCACGCCAACTGGGGTCCACAAAGAGTCGTAATGGGTTTCTCGATTTTGCCATTATTGACGGAGCATGTGTGGTTAACCGGCACGTCAATTAGAGATGGTAATCGACTTCGAGAGTACCGAGCTAATTCGCATGGTTATTCACACCCGGTTTGTGATCCTCGGTATCCCAGTCACAAACAGCGGGGCATTCCCGAGATTAAAACATGCTATTGAACAGTTCAATAAATCTCAAAAGAAACTAGGAATTCCATTATAATTTGATTATGTTTCCACGGTGGAATTGGCTGAATCGTCATTCGCCTACCTTATAAAATTTACAATAAAGATTACGGCATCCCTCTTCGATATTGTAGATTGTTAGTTTAGGATCCTAGCCTTATATTTATTTATTCTTGGGTGAATAAAAGGATTATTTAATAATGTCTAATTAAAACTACCTTCTTCTTATTCAGATGTCTTCTGACCAATCCGTTCCCCACTCAAACTCCGGTAATGTCACCTCGATCCTGTTGTTGTGCTCAAAAGTGACGTTGGACGGCACTAATTACAATGACTGGATTCGTAACATCAAAATGGATCTAAGGTTTGAACACAAAGAGTATGTTCTGGAAACCGAGCTGATTGAGGTTGACCCAGAAACCGCTACTCCCGAGGAACTCGCCTCGTACACCAAACACTCGGATGATGCGACCAAAGTGGCCTGCATCATGATCGCTACCATGAACCCTGAACTGCAACGTATTTATGAGGACTACTGGCCTTACGAGATGCACAAAGAGCTCGCAGAAAAGCTTCGCAAGCAAGAGTGCATCGAAAGGCATGAGGTGGTTAAAGCTTTCACTAATGGCAAGCCTAAGGATGGAGAGTCCATCTGCGCTCATATGCAAAGGATGCAGGGTTATGTGGAAAGGCTTAGAAAGCTGGAGATGCCTGTACATGAGGATTTGGCTGTTGACATAGTGCTGAATTCTCTACCCAGTTCTTATGACCAGTTCACACTGGCGTATCATTTGAACAACAGTCAGGCGACTTTGGCTGAACTGCACCGCATGCTTCGTACTGCTGAAGACGGGATGAAAGGGAAAAGTGTGCTCCCGGTCAACCCGCATGTCCTGGCTATTGGATCTGGCAAGGGAAAGAAAAGGAAGGGACCTCCGAAGCAAAACTGGAGGGAAAAGACTTATGTCGGGTCATCTAGCAGTGCCCCGAGAGCCAAGTCTTCCGGCATTCCGCACGTCACGAACCCCAAGGAAGCTGACTGCTTTTACTGCAAGGAAAAGGGTCACTGGAAGAGAAGCTGCCCCAGGTACCTGCAAGACATCAAGGATGGCAAAGTAAAGCCATCACAAGCAGGTACATATTCTATATCTAATAACTCATCTTCTTCCTGTTCTTGGGTCATTGACACAAGATGTGGTTTTCATATATGTTCTGATTTGCAGGGCCTAAAGGAAAGTAGGGAGCTGAAGCGCAGTAGATTGAACCTGGTCATGGGCAATAGGCGAACGTCACCTATTACCAAGATCGGTGTCTATAGACTAGTGCTTAGCAATGGAGTTAGTTTAGATTTGAATAATTGTTGCTATTCGCCTAACATGGCTAGAAACATAATTTCCTTTCATGCATTGTTTAAACAGGGCTTTCATTATAGTTTTAATAAATTGAATGGTTCAATTTCGGTATTTAAAAATGATGTTTTTTGTTTTTGATTCTTTACCTTGTGATGGAGTGTATGAATCGATTATGTGTGTTGATTATTGTGGCAATGATGTTTTAGCTGTTGATTCTTCAAGCGGTATAGAAAAGTCGTGCTTGTGGCAATGTCGCCTTGACCATATCAACAAGAAACGCATCGCCCAACTCCAAAGAGATGGAGTGTTGAAATCATTCGACCTCGGGTCGGACGATGTATGCGAATCTTGCTTGCTTGGCAAGATGACAAAATCACCATTCAAAGGTTCCTTTGAAAGAGGTGAAGTTTGTTGTATATCATACACACAGATGTGTGTGGTCCCTTCATAACAACCACAAAAGATGGCAAGCGGTTCTATGTGACATTTACTGACGATTTTAGTAGATATGGGTATATCTACTTAATCAAGAATAAGTTAGATACCTTTGAAAAGTTCAAAGAGTTCAAAAATGAAGCAGAAAATCAATTGGGCAGAAAGATAAAGATGCTTAGATCCGATATCTTAGCATCGAGTTTCTCGATTATCTTAAGGAATGTGGAATAGTTTCACAGTTGTCGCCACCCAGGACACCGCAGTTAAACGGCGTTGCTGAGAGACGAAACCGAACCTTGTTGGACATGGTTCGTTCCATGATGAGTCGAGCTTCGCTTCCAATCCATTTCTAGGGGTATGCCTTAGAGACTGCCGCCCATATCCTCAACCTTGTCCCAACCAAGAAGGTTGCGAAAACACCGCATGAGATGTGGACGGGGAAAGTTCCCTCGTTGGAACACATCAAAGTCTAGGGCTGTGAGGCTTTCGTAAGACGAGAGACTCAAGATAAGCTCGCGAAAAGAAGTGAGAGGTATTTCTTCATCGGATACCCGAAACAGTCATTTGGATACTTGTTCTACAGACCGAGCGAGGACGTGGTCTTTGTAGCAAGACGAGGATTCTTTCGAGAGAGAGAACTCATTTCCAAAGAGGACAGTGGGAGTACAATCGATCTCGAAGAAATTCAGGAGACGCCCGATGAACCAACCTTAGGAGAAACTAGCAACCAACATGAGGAAGAAGTTCCTGTTGGACCAACTGACATCTCATTACCTGTTAGACGTTCGGGTAGAGTTAGCATGCCACCCGAGTTTTATGGTTTCCATATTACTTCGGATGGTGACACGTTAGTCAGTGATCGTACGTTGACTAATTTGGATGAGCCAACTAACTACCATGAAGCAGTGGCGGTCCCCGAGTCTGCCAAGTGGAAAGAGGCAATGGACAGCGAGATTAAGTCCATGTATGACAATCAAGTTTGGAACTTAGTTGACAATCTGCCGGGTCGTAAGACATTCGGGTGCAAGTGGATCTTCAAGAAGAAGACCGACATGGACGGAAAAGTACACACTTTTAAAGCTCGGCTGGTTGCGAAGGGATTCACTCAAACCCCGGGGTTGACTATGATGAAACCTTCTCCCCAGTAGCCAAGATTAAATCAATCAGGATAATACTTGCCATAGCTGCGTTTCATGATTATGAAATTTGGCAGATGGATGTCAAAATTGCTTTCCTTAACGGGAAACTGACTGAGGATGTTTACATGAATCAGCCAGAAGGTTTTGTAGACACCAAGCATTCTGATAAAGTGTGTAAGCTTGAGAGATCAATCTACGTATTGAAACAAGCATCTCGCAGCTGGAATCTTTGCTTCCATGAGAAAGTCAAAGAGTTTGGTTTCTATAGGAGTGAAGATGAGTCGTGTGTATATGTCAAGGCTAGTGGGAGTATAGTCACTTTTCTGGTGCTGTATGTTGATGGCATACTGCTCATGGGAAACGACATTCCGACCTTGCAAGATGTCAAGTCTTGGCTCGGGAAGTGTTTCGCCATGAAAGACCTTGGAGAAGCTGCTTATATTCTTGGGATAAGAATACTGAGAGATAGAAAGAGAAAATTAATAGGTCTGAGCCAGTGTATATATTTGGAAAAGGTGTTAAAAAGGTTTAACATGGAAAATTCCAAAAAGGAAGAGCTACCAATCCAGAGTAATGCCAAGTTGAGTAAGACTCAAAGTCCGAGTACCAATGAGGAAATAGCTGAAATGAGTTGGGTACCTTATGCTTCGGCAGTAGGGTCGATCATGTATGCTATGACACGTACTCGCCCCGACGTATCCTTTTCATTGAGCATGGTTAGTCGGTACCAGGGTAATTCTGGAAAGGCACACTGGATAGCGGTTAAGAACATACTCAAGTATCTACGAAGGACAAAGAATATGGTATTAGTCCTTGGTGGCAGTGACGACTTGAAAGTGAGTGGATATACAGATGCCAACTTCCAGACAGATAGGGACAGTGGACGGTCCCAGTCGGGCTGGGTATTTCTTTTGAACGGTGGAGCGATCACTTGGAAAAGTTCCAAGCAAGAAACGGTGGCTGATTCAACGTACGAATCAGAGTACATTGCAGCGAGTGAAGCATCTAAGGAAGCGACTTGGCCAAAGAACTTTATCGGTGACCTTGGAGTTATCCCGAGCATTCAGGAGCCGATGGAACTGTTCTGCGATAATGAAGGAGCGGTCGCTTTGACAAAGGAACCGCGAGATCATGGAAAGTCCAGACATATCGACAGAAAGTACCATTACATTCGACATCGCGTAGAAGAAGGTCACTTACTGGTTAAGAGAGTATCGTCAGAAGACAATCCTGCAGATCCTTTGACTAAGGCACTGAGTAGGATCAAGCACAATCAGCATGCTCGGAGCATTGGACTGAAGGATGATATTAGTTTTAGAAATTAGATAGATTTGAAATTTGTAACAGTATAAATGTAATTGACTTGGTGGTTTTATAATTGAGATTTATAAATGAGTATTGTTACTACCTTTGTCAATTGTTTATTATTGTGTTTCTATATTTGCATGTTTAACTTTCTAAGTAATTAGATTATTTGAAATTCCACAGTCGATCATACTGTTAGGAGTAAGTATGAACGAAGACTGTCATAAATCGGTTGTAGATTGTCTAAGGAGTTAGACATTTTAGTAAGACTGCTACAACGTTCATGAGTACTTAGAAAATAGAGATTTGAGTATTGGATAAACCCGCGCTTAACAGATTGCTTCATGGATTACATCACGAGCAATGTTAAGACGATAATATCCTTTGATCTTTAAGTGGAGAGATATGATCTGTAATTTGCGAGACAGTTGCTCATTGATAATGCAAAAACGCGTCGGTAACTCGGTGTTATAAAATGCGTTGTTGTGAATAATCTGACTTGTAAAAGATGTAGACATATAAGTCGAAACTTATCCGTCCCCTGACCCGATGGGAAACAGATATATGTGGGCCTCTCGATGATTTTGAAGATGACTAAAAGTGTTGGCCAACCAGGACTGGATTGATGTGTTCAATTATTAGTCTCAAAAGTCATATGCAAATCAGAAATCGATCTATGTCTGGAGTTTGAAAATATCTTGTTGGACGGAGGATCATCTGATCACTTATCTTTGGACAGAACATACTGGGTCAGAGTTCAGAAACAGTTTCTGGGAAACTGAGATTAATCAGAAAGTAAACAGACAATTAAAGTCATAGACTTATCCAAGTGGGAGACTGTTGGATTTGGTGTCTAAGCCATGACTTGTAATTGTACTTATCTTGTTAATTGAAGCAAAGTCCATTTGGGTTGCCCTCATAGTTGGAGGATTAATGTAAAGTTCAGTAGAGAGAGAGGTTGATTTATTAATTGTTTAATAAATCAATAGAAATAAATAAATAGTTTATTAATATATTTAAGTGTTAATATATTAATTAGAAACTATAATAATTAATTAGAAATTAATCTGGAATGAATTTGGATTTAATTCAGTGATTAAATAAATTAATTAAAGGTGCAGCGACTGGTTTGTATTTATTCAATAGTTGAATAACTGATAAACCAGAAGCCAGGGGACTGGATTTGGCGCCACCTTGGAGGCTCCTTCCAAGGGTGGCGAAAACCCTAATTAGGGTTTAAGAAGTCTGGTCCAAGTGGTCAACAGGCTTGCCCACTAAGGAGGCTCCTTACGGTTTCAGCTGTAACCAGTGGAGGCTATAAAATGAGACTCCTGTCTCCTCCTTTTCCGCGCCAACTTTGAACCAGAAGAACTCTGCTGGATTTTCTCCTCCTTGCTTTGGTTGTGACTACATTTGAGGCAGGATCTGTTTGCTGTTAGCTTCAAGAACAAGATCAAAAGGTTGGTAACTCTTAATTTGATCTTTAAAAATAAATGTTGGCCTTGGGTTTTTGTTATTATATCTTCATAGAAGAAAACATAGATCTCTTTTAGGGTTGCATGTGAACTTAGGAATTTTGTAGTTCATTGATTGTGTAAAACCCTTCATCTCTATCTCTTTCCCTTTCTTCACTCTGATGTTTTTCGTATCATCCCCTTATCTGTGTTCCTAGTCCTCGTTAAAACCCGTCGACCTTCATCATCTAGACCTGTCAACAAACACAACCATAATCTAGATCGGATGCCAAAACCCTCCTTAGTCGTCATCATATCTGAAACCCATGTTCTTCATCTTGATCCACTCTCCCTTCACGACAGAATCATCTTCTTTACACATTAAGTCATAGAAATGACTCAACACACATTAGTCACAATAATGATTCTTAACAACTTAATCATACAAATGACTCTTAACGACTTAGTCATACAATTGAATCTTTATCACATTAGTCATATAAATGATTATTATCACATTAGTTATGATAATGACTCTTTGCACATTAGTCATACAACTGACGCTTTATCACATTAGTCGTATAAATTACTCTTATCATATTAGTCATGATAATGGCTCTTTACACATTAGTCACACAATTAACTATTTATCACATTATAGGATTACCCCAAGTTTATACCAAGATGGAAAGAACTTGATCAGTCCATCTTAGGATTATCATACCTTTGGACATCTACCTCATGAAGGAGAGTTACGTCTATGATAGACTCCTTTATATCTCGTTACGAAGATATCATGGCCCAACCATTATTATACTTTTGGACATCTACTTCATGATGAGGAGTTACGTCCCCAATAGATTTCGTTATGCCTCGTTACGGAGATAGAATTGTAACACTCGGTTTCTCATACGAAGTACACCCAAAAATTTTCAACAATTATACATCAAAATGGGTATACTTGTACTCAAACCAAGGATCAAGATGTTATCAACATGAATATTTACACAAAGGGTACTTACAAATTTCAACCAGGAATTACAAATAAATATAATTCAACTAAAGGACAAACTCTAAACTTGTCCGTCTTTCTTTATCACATGTCTTTCCATATCACAGCTACAGATACCTGCAAAATAACATACAACTCAAGTGTAAGCTTATTTAAAGCTTAGTGAGTAATCTCAATCACACCCACAATCTCTCTTAGTAAACTCTCTCATCATTCTCCTTTGCTAATCTCATTAGCAATTATTCACTTTCTCTTACTCTGAAATCTGTAAACATATTAGCTTTACAAACACCAGCTAATTAGTAGTAATATCAAATCAATAATAAGTATCACAACTGATACTACTCATAAACTCATTCACATACCCACTCGCATATACTCATTTCACAATTCATTATACTCAATTATAACACCCATCGTGGTTGTAGCAATTAAACTCAAAGACTCTTTAACTCACTCGCTCCAGCATATACTCGACTCTTATACTCAAGTATAGACTGTAACTCATCTCTTGTTATCCACAGATAATAGAACCACTCTAACTCTAAGCTACCACAATATCAATATAACACACATATATGTTCAACATATATATACAACAAGGTATAATTCTTACTCAAGTATTCTAAAGTACTCACCTTATATCAGCTTAGTATATGGAACCCCCAATTTATGCGTACCGGGCTCCTGTTCGCTAGACTTGGTTATATCACCATAGTCTAAATCAATTCTCCAAGACCCACAATCATCTCAATAACATCAATCTCAAAGATGTATAAATCAAAAGAGGAAAAAGGAGTATAAACGGTAAATATCAAATCTATATTTACCGAAACCCTCAAATCCGCGGTTCTACTCATTCAACCGTAGGAACTCGACAATAATCACACCAATAGCTCAAAAGACATCCACTAACAATCTACTTACAACGTATTTAACAAATAATAGCTAAATCACGAAAATTGAAGCTAGGGTTTCAAAACCCCAAAAACGAAGAAATCATTCTCCTCGACGAATTAGGAAGCAAGAACACGTTTATGGGGTTAGATCCACGCTTCTATATGTTTCCTCATGAACCTCCAGGCTTAATTTCACTCAAAATCGCCATTTGGAGCTCTCAATTTCGAAAAAGAACGATTTTTCTTTGAAATGAAGTTTGCTGCACTTTTAAATGGGTCTGCAGGCGTAACCCGACCCGGGTTCCTTTTACGACTTTTATTTTCGTTTGTTCAGTAAGTACAACACGACCCGGGTTAAAGAACACGACCCTGGTTGGCTCTTTTTGGCATTTTTCAAACTCAAACTTCTCCTAAAATGTCCTCTAACCACACTAACACATATAACAACTTAACTAATCTTAATTATACCAAGATTAGTACATAAGAGGGATTCCAACCTCTTCTCACTCATCAACAACTCAAAACTCAAAGGCAATCAAAAGGATCGCCCACACCTTTTACGCTAAGCAAACTCATAGCTAGAATCATACCTAGTATAAGGTAATAACTCTACTTACCTTAATAATCATCTCAAAATGAAAATGAGTCTTACAAGAATGGTTCGGGAAATGATTTCCATTCATTTACATTATCATTCTTTCATCACATCTATTTCTCGTTACGGAGATAGTGTGGTTCGAGCAAGCATTTTCATTGCTTTACTTCATCATTCGTTCATCTAATTATATACCATTCATTCAATGCATGTGAGGCTATATGCCAAAACATTTCCTTTACATCACCACTCGTTCATTATATCATATATTATTTACTTCTAAACATTCTAAGGCTAGATGACAAAAACATTTCCTTCCTAACTTTAATTATTCAACTCATAACTATTTGGTAATACTTATAAACATAATATAATACTAATCTTGTACATCAATTCACTTCTGAAAGCATATAAAGATTTCATAAACATTGTGTCATATGCCCCATAGTGGGAAAAAGTTACATGTCCTCATATTAACGAGTTAGAGAAATCTAACTAGGATTCCACCATTCTTTATTCCATTTAATTTCCTTGAACTTTTACGCCTTCATTACCTAAGGCGTTCATTAAAATTTTCATCATCAACATGCTAGGTTTTAACACAATGTAAAGACCTCTTAATGTTATGTCTTAAACGACTCATATCACAATATGATTGTAATATATATTAACTTGTCCCACAATGAGATTCTTAACACATTTTGATGCTTGAAATAAATATGTATTAACCTTGTGTAACATCTTGCTTGAAAGCACAAGAACATCATACTATTCCATTAAGGACTTAATAAAGACTATTGATCATGACTTGATCATAACAAAACCTTAACACTATATTTACTAGTTCATGATCAATCATTAGAAATCATGTTACACTTTAGCATTTCATATCATCTTTCCTAGAATAAAGCTTAAACATCATCTAGGAACAACATCTAACCATAAACTCATCATATTATTCAAACCTTAGAATTTAGGGTTCATAAGGTTCTCACCAAAACATGAACTTAACTCAATCTATATCTAGAGGTTGAGTGATACCTTTATATAACAAGCTTGCACTTGAGTATTCCTTGAAAGAATCCTTGAATCATCAAAAATTTGCCATACACACACTAATCTCACCAAGAACACACACACACACATGTCTCAAGAGTTTTAGGAGGAGAATAATATGTTTTTAGGGTGATAATGCCTTCTTATTCACTTATTTCGTCGGGTTAAACAATGATCCAATGAGTTAACCCATTTAATCTTAGATGGACAACTAAAAATGCAACATTTGGCATTCTGCCCGGTCATTGCGTCGCAAACCATACATGCTCGCGACAATTCTCGTGGCTTTAAACATAAGGGTTAAGGTCATATTGGGTTACTTTAGTTTTGAGTTTGTGCTCATTTGGTCACTTAACTTCATTTAAGCTATAAAAGGTCGTTTAACTTGCAAATTTTCTTCGAAAATGATCACTATGACCTGCAATAATAGGTTACCATATTTTTTAAAGCTATTTAAGGTAACTAAACTTCTAGTTTTGGCTATAAAAGGCCACTAACCTTTTTTTGGGAAATAATTAGCCGCTAAATTTTATAAATTGTGTCCATTCATTTTTATATATTTTTTACAATTCGTTTTTACAAGTTTATTTTTATTTCATTTTCATATGTTTTTATAGTTCTTTTATAAATTTATTTTTTTAATTCGCTTTTTACATGTTTTTTCACAATTCGATTTTATAACTTGATTTTTTATTTCATTTTCATGTTTTTTTCATAAGCTATTTTTACTACATTTCTTAGTTCGTTTTCATGTTTTTTTTCCAAATACATGTTTACAACTTTGTTTTTATTTGTTTATATAAGTTTGTTTGTTTTTATAACTTCATTTATTTAATTTGCCAATTAGGTGTCAAATAATTAAGTTTGATTTATTGATATAAATGATAACATTAAAATTATAAGTTTCTTATGCATCCAATAGCATTACTGGATGTGAAAGAAACAAATAATTCTAGGATTATTATTTAGATCAATAATTTTGTAATTTAGTTATTTGGCACCTAATTGGCAAATTAAATAAATGTAGTTATAAAACAATAAATGTATACAAATAAAGAAAAAAAAAGTTGTAAAAATGTATTTAAAGAAAACATGAAAATGAACTAAAAACGAAATAAAAAAATTTATTGTGATAAATGAAAATGAAGTAAAAAATGAAGTTATAAAAGTGAATTGTGAAAAAACGAAGAAAAAATTAAAGTAATAAATACAATTTGTAAGAAACATATGAAAGCGAAATAAAAATGAAATTGTAAAACGAATTTTAAAAAAATACATATAAATGAATAAGCACAGTTTTAAAAATTTAGTGACTAATTATAGCCCCAAAAGAGTTCAGTGATCTTTTATATCCAAAACTAGAAGTTCAGTGGCCTTAAATAGCCTAAAAGAATATGGTAACTTATTATTGCAGATCACAGTGACCATTTCAGAACAAAATTTGCAATTTAAATGACCTTTTATAACTTAAATGAAGTGAAGTGACCAAATGAGCACAAACCCAAAACTTAAGTGACCAAATGTGACCTTAACCCTAAACATAAATGCGTCACGATGGTTTTTTGGTCGCTTTGCGAACTATCAGCCTATGAACACTACAACAACATACTTTAACAACTTTCACACTTATAGCAACGTACTTATGTCCACGCTGTAACGCCCCAACTTTTACAAACCATATATATCACATAAAAGCATATTTTACAAGATACGGTTTTACAAAAAAAACATTGTACTTGTTTAAATACGACAAAAGGGGTGTTACAAATACATATCAACAACCATAAAGTTTAAGAGAAAGGATTTAATCAATACCAATATATGATAGATGTATCCAGCTCCACTCTTTTACACTCTAGGACTTATTTTACATCTTCAAATTATCTCACAACCTCGCACATGAACCTGGAATACATGGCATAAAAATATAATACGTAAGACAAAATGTCTCGTGAGTTACATGAGTTTTAGACTCAAACATTTAATCTCCTTTTTCAACCTTTTATAATATTTTATGATATAAACAATCGACAAAACTTTATAGTATTTATATACTATAACTTTTTATCTTTCAAAACCATTTTATATCTTTCAAAACTAGCTTCTTTCATACTTTCTTTGACTGGTTTTATAAACTTGCTGGATTTTTATACTTAGGGCTTTAATCACTATAAGTGATACCCCAAGTCTCTACAGCTAGAAAGAACGGATCAATCCTCACAGTAGAAATGCTGAGGCAGCCTACTTCGCGAAGGGGTTTTCCCCAGTAGACTCCTTACCTAACCCGGGTAGGTGGAACATAGTTCCCTTACTAACATTGCTAGCTACAATACCAGTCAAATATAAAAATACTTTCTGGAAACTGAAGCATTACTTGTACACATAATGGCTAAATGCCAAGCTTTTGACTCAACACGCTTTTACCAAAAATCTAGGCTTTTGCCAAATTCATACTTTCAAATATAACAGTTTACTTTCCATATAAGCTAGAAAATATATCATTTTTGCAAATATTTTCACACATAAGAAACATTATATGAAATCTGAAAAATACTTACTTGTCATGTATCCCAAAATGGGTAAAAATACTACATGTACTCATCTTATAACTCTTGAAAAGTCGATTAGACGTCCCTTGGTTCTTTACCCTTTCGATGTCCAATTACTTGACTTGCACCTATATGTAATATATGATACATTAATATTTATTTCTATTGACTCTATAACCCATTAGAGTCCTTATTATACCATTAATGGTCAAAACAAGTGTATAACTTTTGAATGACCAACTTTAATTAAATCGTATATTATACGTATTTTACTACAGTACCCTCGAGGGGTCGTATTTTAATTCCGATAATTTTCTGTGAAGTTTTGGACTATATTGCACCTATGTTCAAAATTTGGGGTCAAACGGACAAGTATTGGATAAAATCTCAAAAACAAGAATCACTTGACAGGAGACTAAATGCAGAAACTGCATTGCCGCCTCGCGTCGCGACAGGGGTCATGGTCGCGTCGCGACCCCTGAGTGCAGTGCCTTATTTGACGATTTTTCAAACTACAGTTGCACTAGGTCCTTACATTAAGTTCTTAATACATGACTTAATCGTCTTAGGGTCACTTCCAGGCCCTAATAACAACTTCCTCAAGCATTTAAACATCTATTCCTTTATTTTTTTACATAAAATCATCCGAAACACCCATTTACCCATTTTTACTCAAAAACTTATTTTATGGTATTTTCAAAGGAGGAACTGATTTCTTCCACCATTTAAGTTACCTTGAGCTTACTAAATCATTTAAAACCAGTTTTGAATTCATAAACCCATTTTCTAGGGTTCTTGAGCTCAAAACCCCAAAATGCACAAAATCATGAAAACCTTTGGATTAATTGGTATGAGCTTAACATACCATTATGTGCAAAGCTGGGATATCATGAAAATCATTTGGAATCATAACTGAAACTAAATTTCCAGTTCATCCCGTGAAGAACAAGCTCAAGAACTTAGATTGGAATATTATCACTAACCTTTGATCTTGATTACTTCAATCTTCCAAACTATTGCTTCAAAATTTCACTCCAACTCTTGAAGATTTCCAGAAATCGTATCTCACCCTCTCATCCCGTGGCTTCTGCAGGTTTCCAGAACATGTGGGGAGATCTTTCTCCCATTTATACTTCCAATTTTACGGTTCTAGTCCCTCTAGCTCACTTCCTTGAACTTTGACCACCAAAATAGATTATCTTTACATACAACCTAATTTCTCACATTTTTAGTCCTAAACTTTAAATAAATTTTTTTTATAATAATTTCTGCATATGGTCAAATGATCAATTTACCCTTTTTATGGTAAAATGACTAAATTACCCTTACAACCATAATTTCTCATAAAATTTACATATAAGACTTAAATTACACACATCTTAGTTTACATATTTATATTATAAATTTTTGGTCGTTTCAACTACCTCCCCCTAATTAGGATTCCGTCCTCGGAATCGCTTCATAATCTGTAAAATTAGGGTATCTTTTCTTCATGCTTTCCAAAGTTTCACAAGTCAAATCCGAGCCCAATGAATGTTTCCATTTGACCAATACTAGGTCAATCTCTTTGTTTCTCAGCTTCTTAGTCTTTTTTTCTAGAATTGCTTCTGGCTCTTCAACTAGTCTGTTGGGTGTTTCCACCCTTACTTGTTTTAAAGGAATGATTAACTCTTTCTTCCCAAAATACTTCTTGAGATAACATACATGAAATGTATCATGTATTCCTTTGAGTTCTTGTGGCAGTTCCAGTTTGAACGCTTGTAAACCAACTCTTTTCAAAATTTTGAAGGGTCCAATATACCTTGGACTCAATTTGCCTCTCTTGCCAAATCTTATCACCCCCTTCCAAGGTGATACTTTTATCATCACCAAATCACCCTCTTTTAGATCATACGGCCTTTTCTTCAGGTTTGAGTAGCTTCTTTGGCGATCTTGTACGGCTTTCATGTTGGTCTGTATCACACTAATCTTTTCATTCGTCATTCTTACTATTTCTGGTCCGGTGAGTTTTGTTTCTCCAGCCTCTAACCAACACACTGGTGTTCTACACTTCCTACCATATAGAGCTTCAAAAGGCGGCATCTTGATGCTTGAGTGATAACAGTTGTTATACGAGAATTCTACCAATGGTAGGTGCTCATCCCAATTACCTCCAAAATCAATGGCACAAGATCTCAACATGTCCTCCAATGTCTGAATAGTACGTTCGCTTTGCCCATATGTTTGAGGGTGATAGGCTGTACTCATCTTGATTCGAGTTCCCATCCTTTCTTGTAGAGAATCCCAAAAGTCAGACGTGAACCTAGGATCCCTATCTGATACTATAGACAATGGTGCTCCATGGAGTCTGATCACTTCATCAATGTATAACTGAGCTAGTGTTCCAAGTGGTGTAGTTTCTTTGATCGCGAGAAATAAGGCACTTTTGGTTAATCTATCAACAATGACCCATATACTATCGTGTTCTCGGCAGCCCCACGACAAAATCCATGGTCACTTCTTCCCACTTCAATTCTCATGGATCTCCCTTTAACAACCTTTTCACGAATCTTTCGGCTTAAGGCATCGGCTACTACGTTAGCTTTTCCTTCGTGATATATTATTTCACAATCATAATCATTCACGAGCTCGATCCATCGTGTCTATCTCAAATTCAATTCTTTTTGAGTGAAAAGATATTGTAGACTTTTGTGATCTGTATATATCTTGCATTTCGTCCCATACAGATAGTGTCTCCAAATCTTCAATGCAAACACAATTGCAGCTAATTCTAAATCATGAGTAGTATAACGCGTCTCTGCATCTTTTAGCTATCTAGAGGCATAGGCAATGACTTTGCCCCGTTGCATAAGTACACAACCGAGACCTTTATTAGACGCATCGCTGAATACTACAAACTCTTCTGTGCCTTCTGGTAAAGATAATACTGGAGCTTCACATAGCTTCTTCTTCAATATCTCGAAGGCTTCTTGCTGTTTTTCTCCCCAGACAACTTCACTTCTTTCCCGGTTAGTTGAGTCAATGGCACTGCTATTTTAGCAAAATCTTGGATAAACCGTCGGTAATAACCGGCTAACCCAAGAAAACTCCTAACTTCTGTAGGTGTCTTCGGTGGCTCCCATTTCATTACAGCTTCAATTTTTGCTGGATCCACTTTAATACCTTCAGCTGAAACAACATGGCCTAGAAATTGAACTTCCCGCAACCAAAAGTCACACTTTGACAACTTCGCATATAACTGTTCATTCTTCAAAGTACACAACACTTCACGTAAGTGCACTTCATGCTCCGTTTCACTTTTCGAATAGACCAGAATATCGTCGATGAAAACGATAACAAATTTTTCAAGAAAAGGTTTACAAACCCTATTCATAAGGTCCATAAACACGGCTGGAGCATTAGTGAGGCCGAATGGCATCACTAAAAATTCAAAGTGACCATATCTAGTTCGGAATGCAGTCTTGCATACATCTTCATCCTTCACCCGTACTTGATGATATCCAGAATGAAGATCAATTTTAGAGAAATAACTAGCTCCCTGCAACTGATCGAATAAATCATCAATTCGTGGCAAAAGGTATCGATTCTTGATTGTCACCTTATTGAGCTCACGATAATCTATACACATACGCATAGTACCGTCTTTCTTCTTGACAAACAACACTGGTGCTCCCCAAGGAGAAAAGCTAGGACGAATGAACCCCTTGTCAAGAAGTTCTTGCAACTGAGACATAAGTTCTCTCATCTCTGTAGGAGCAAGGCGGTACGGCGCACGAGCAATGGGACTTGCTCCAGGGACCAGGTCAATGCGAAATTCGACTTGCCTAATGGGTGGTAACCCAGGTAAATCATCAGGAAAAACTTCAGGGAATTCATTAACCACTTTTATATCCTCCATCTTCTGCTTCTCTTTCTTCCCATTCATCACATAGGCGATAAATGATTCACACCCTTTATGGATGCATTTACGGGCCTTAATAGCAGTAATGAGACTTTGCATGTTCTTCCGACGTTCCCCATATATGTAAACTTTACTACCATCAGACAATTTGATCGACACCATCCGTTTTCCGCAAAGGATTTTAGCATTATGAGTTCCGAGCCAATCCATCACAATAACAATATCGAATCCTTTAATCCCGATAGGTAGCAAGTCAGCCTTTAAGGTTCGTCCATTAATCTCAATCGGACATTTCTCATACACATGACGTACCGTAACTAGCTCTCCATTCGCGACTTCTATTACACAGGTATCATCTAACGGTTTTATTGGTATATTCAGACGCTTACGAAATTCATGGGACACAAAAGAGAAATGTGCTCCAGAATCAAAAAGAACATAAGCAGGTTGTGAGTTTACAATGAGTGTACCTGCCACCACGTCCTGATCCTCTTTGGCCTCTTCAAGGGTCATCTGGAACGCTCTCCCTTTCGTCTTTGTCGGCTCCGTCTTTTTATTACTTGCAGTGGAAACTAATGTTTCATTCTTCTTCTTTGGACAATTGGTACTGTAATGACCTTTTTCGTGGCAATTGTAACATTCTACTTCGCTAACATCCTTCACCTTGCAATCTTTGGCTTGGTGGCCCGGAAGACCACATTTATAACACCCACTAGTGCCCTTCTTGCATTCCCCACTGTGCCTCTTTCCGCACTTCTTACATTCTTTAACCTCACTTTGCTTAGAAAACCCCGATGAAAAACGACTCTTCTTGCTTGCTCCAGAGATTCCTGAAGACTTTCGCTTCTCCCCAAAAGCTTGTCGTTCTTTGGCCTTTTTCTCTATCATACTCTCAACTCTAGCCGCAGATTCAATGGCTTCATCGAGAGTAGTAGCCTTGCCAACTTCCAATGAGTAATCCCCCGGCAACCCATTAACATACCGGTTTATTCTTCCAGCCTCAGTCGGTAATGTATCTTCCAAAAACGGCAACATCTCACAAAACTTCTTAGTGTACTCGTCAACTGTCTGTTTTTCCTTTGTAAGAGCATAGAATTCATTGACCAAGTTCTCCCGATGCCTAGCTGAACAGAACTTGCCTTTCAACCGTTGAACAAACTCCTCCCAAGACAGCGCATCCACAAACTCACTTCCCTTGGTTCGACGGAGAGTATTCCACCAATTAAGAGCTTCTGCCTTTAGCATTTGAGAAGCAAATCCTACCTTCATATCCTCTTCGCAACGGCAGATGCGAAGAACTTGTTCCATTTCAGTCACCCACCGAATAGTTATTCGTGGGTCCATCTCCCCATTGAACTCCTTAGGCCGACAGGACATGAAGTCCTTAAAAGTACACCTTCCTCTAGTCTTGAACTGGGGCTGTGATTTGGAAGAAGAATCTCCCTGGGAAGAAGTCTGTCTTGGGTTGGTACCCTCAGGAGCCACACTTTTCTCACTATCTTCGGGTTGTGACTTAGATTTTTCGCCCAGTCGCTCCTCCAGAAGACGAGTCATTTCTTGTCTGGTTTGTACTTGAGAATCATGTAATAATTTCTGAATTGCCTCCAATGTCAATGGAGGTGGATCAACAACACCCCTGAGATTGCCATCATCAACGGGTTGGGGCGGTCGAGGAGGAATAGGAGGCCTTGCATTAGGATCTGGATTTTCCGCATTCGATCCTTGGCCACTTCTAGTTCACATTTTGCTATAAAATTTCAAATACTTTAGTATTTCATAATATATCATAATATTAGTTTACTACTTTTCCACCAATTTCCCAGTATTCCCTCGCGGCTACACTAGGCTCAACACGCGTCCTTTGATTATGATAATACGGGCCCATATTACCATAATCACCTACACATGTTGTTCCCAATGTTTCCGCTTGGTTCCACTGTTCACTAGTGTCAATTAGCTACTTTCAACTCATAAATATACTCATATAATTCCATTAACAAATAATGTCTTAATTCCTTAAGACATAAAAATTATGTAACTCGCTCTAACTGACCATTTCACAAGCCTAAGCCTAGGAGTGGAATGATCCAACCCTAATTCTCTTAATCTCCTTTTTCAACCTTTTATAAAATTTTATGATATAAACAATCGACAAAACTTTATAGTATTTATATACTATAACTTTTTATCTTTCAAAACCATTTTATATCTTTCAAAACTAGCTTCTTTCAAACTTTCTTTGACTGGATTTGTAAACTTGCTCGATTTTTATACTTAGGGCTTTAATCACTATAAGTGATACCCCAAGTCTCTACCGCTAGAAAGAACGGATCAATCCTCACAGTAGAAGTGCTGAGGCAGCCTACTTCGCGAAGGGATTTTCCCCAGTAGACTCCTTACCTAACCCGGGTAGGTGGAACATAGTTCCCTTACTAACATTGCTAGCTACAATACCAGTCAAATATAAAAATACTTTCTAGAAACTGAAGCATTACTTGTACACATAATGGCTAAATGCCAAGCTTTTGACTCAACATGCTTTTACCAAAAATCTAGGCTTTTGCCAAATTCATACTTTCAAATATAACAGTTTACTTTCCATATAAGCTAGAAAATATATCATTTTTGCAAATATTTTCACACATAAGAAACATTATATGAAATCTGAAAAATACTTACTTGCCATGTATCCCAAAATGGGTAAAAATAATACATGTACTCACCTTATAACTCTTGAAAAGTCGATTAGACGTCCCTTGGTTCTTTACCCTTTCGATGTCCAATTACTTGACTTGCACCTATATGTAATATATGATACATTAATATTTATTTCTATTGACTCTATAACCCATTAGAGTCCTTATTATACCATTAATGGTCAAAACAAGTGTATAACTTTTGAATGACCAACTTTAATTAAATCGTATATTATACGTATTTTACTACAGTACCCTCGAGGGTCGTATTTTAATTCCGATAATTTTCTGTGAAGTTTTGGACTATATTGCACCTATGTTCAAAATTTGGGGTCAAACGGACAAGTATTGGATAAAATCTCAAAAACAAGAATCACTTGGCAGGAGACTAAATGCAGAACCTGCATTGCCGCCTCGCGTCGCGACAGGGGTCATGGTCGCGTCGCGACCCCTGATTTTTTAGGTGTGTAGGTGACTGTATGTGTATATTTAGGTATATAAGTCTGTTTGCGCATTTTTTCTGTTTATGTATGTCTATTTGGGTCTATAGATGTGTATTTTGTTTTTTCTTCCTGTTTATGTATGCAAAGAGAAAAACATTGTTCTTCGACCCATGTATTCATCTCACAAGTCTAATAAACAATCCATAAGCTTTAATTTAATCACATATTTTTCTCACAATACATGCAAAACCAGGCTGCAAATGGATTTCTTATATTTTTGTGTGATTTTCAAACAACATTAAGCAATCTGTTAGGAAACTTCAAGTATATGATCAATCTTCAAGAACAAGCATATATTCTTCTTGGAACCATGGAAAATCGCCATCTCTCTACCTTTCCATCCTCAAAAACGTGATTGTAGTTGAAATGGGTGAAACCCCCATCAAAAACTTGATATCTTTTACAATTGGCAAAACTAGTCTCTATATTTTGGTCATTCTTCACCCAACACCCCAAAAGTCCATTATTCTCATTAGAAGTCTCCATATTCATACATATGCCCCAAATACAATTATTTGGTTCTCTTGAGTCATTGACTAGGTCAACCCTAACCCTTAGGTTCCCAAATTGACACAAATGGTCCCTTACACTAAAATCCTTCACTATTTGGTCATTAATATAAACTTAAGGACTTATTTAACATACTCTAATTTTCTACATAAATTCCTTCATAATAATTTCTAATCTTAATAAATCCTTGACTAGTCAAGTCCACTTAGGTTAAGTTTGGCCAAATTGACACTTTTAGTCCTTATGATGAAATTTCTCATCATTGGTTTAAAATAGATTTTTAATACTATATTTGGCTCATTTATACACTATATAAAAATATAAAAAAATATTAGATTTATTTATTTATTTGTTTTCTTGATTTACAAAATAAGTTTCATTTTGTCTATTTAAGCCCAAAACTCCTAGGCCCAAAACACGGATGTTACAATTATCTACCCCTTAAAAGAATTTCGTCCCCGGAATCGCCGATAAGGAATTGAAGTACCCATTTTTCAAACAAAAACTCAAAAGTTGCCCCCACTTAAATTTAAAATATTATAAAACTTGAAGTGCCATAAATTCCACTTTGTAAAACTGCTTTACTTCAAAGAATTACTTGCCTCGACTTTCTTTTCAATAATTGCTCTTCCTTAAAACATGCAAATATCAAATTTGAAATCTTTTTCAACTTGACCCCTTGTTTTTACAAAAGATTTGAACGTTCAACTTTGTGGTTAATGTTTTGGGGAAACCGTTCCTTATGAGAAAATTTCAATCAATCTTTGTGAAAAGAAAATATCCCTTCGAATTTGTACACTTTATGTAAAACAATAAAGTTTCAAATTTATTTAGAAACATATTTTCATCGAATTTATTAACAAAATCTCAAAGAGATCATCACTCCTGGGTATTCACTACCGATTCATGATGGCCCCTTTGTCATTCACTTCTATAAAAGTCTTGCATTTTGTAAGTTATTCTCGTTCAAAATTGTTTATAAAAATTTTATCAAATTTTTAACAATACTTTTGAAAAGATTAGCCTTACGTCATTCTTAAGTTCTTATTAGGGTAGGTTATTCACTACTTCACACACCTCAAGGTGATTAATGGTTTAATCCTATGGCATCTAGTCTCATCATGCATCCATGTCTCTTCACCCTAACATGAATTAGTAAATCATTATTCCCATAAGGTTCCATTGGTCATTAAGCCATCGCTAACTACCAACGAACCTAATGATCTAAGTCCTTCTTTTGTCTTACAATTTAAGGTTTCTCTAGTTCAGACATTAAGGCGCAAACCATGCTACTCATACATACACTTAGTCTTCTAGAGCTAAGGCAAGGTTACCAGCTTGAACACAAAAAAAGATGTCGGATGGGTCTCAAAAGAAGGTAAGGGTAATGAAGAAAGGTTTAAGGGTCACGGAAAGGAATTTCTTCAACAGCTCCAAGTCTTCACCTACCATTCACTTCACTAACACCATGCTCATCATGCTCCTTGCTTGCCCAAGCTTGACACCACAATTCCACAAGTCTTCTAACACCCCTAATCAACTCTTCAAGGTCAAACCACTTTGTAAATCACACTACTCCTCGAGCTTCATCCAATAAAAGTTGTCCCTTTCTTCGCCTTCTACCATCCTTAGCAGTCATTCACACAAAGTTGTTCCTCGTGTCGCCATGCACTCTCGGTCCCTCAAGGTTGCACTTCATCTTCACATAAAAATCTTCACGCATGAATCCTTTTGCCAAAAATATTCCTCATGCCAAACCGAATTCACTAATTAAATGGTTAAAATTTTAGTCATAAGCAAGCATTTACCACTAAGTCCTAAATGCCAACTACTTAAGAGGTCAAACATCCATAAAAGCATCATAGTTTAAGTCCAAGCACTACTCCTAGTACCTAGTTCACTTAAACTCATGCTCTGATACCAAATTGAAACACCCTCGCTTAACGATTTTCATAAAATACCCTTTTAGAACCAATATATTATCATCATTATTCAAAAATTATCCTCAAGTGAAAATTTTAATCTCTACATCTTCAAAAAGAGATATTTTTCGTTCAAAACCATTTGAGAGTTTAAGTTACGGAAAATCATTTGGTCCCACTTAGATAAAACATCTTGGTTTTTAAAATAGTAAGGTTGTTACAATTCAAATACCATTACACCGTTTAAAATGAAACCACACAACCTGTGGCCTTCTAAAACATCCAGCTCCTCTAAAGTCCTCTAAACTCCTCAACCTGAGTACACGTTAAAATAAGTTAGGCAATTGAAATGCCTAGTGAGTTTACACGAGGTTGACCCATTCAGAGCGGGCAGTAAACTACCACACTCGAGACAAACCTCCAAAAAGAATATAGTTTTGACACACTCAAAGGTTGTTTAAACCATCATAAGGATTTACTCAAAATAGATAGTTATGATATGCAAATGCAATGCATGATGCAACTATCCCAAACCCAGGTTCATCTCATAAAAGTCCAACTCACCACAATGGCACCTACCTAAGTTCACAAATGACGCGCACAAAGCATGTCACTTAATCCCCGTATAGGCAAAACTAGGACTAGTGGCCATCACATTAGCCCCATGAGGGTTAGCAACTCCCTCATGTAGTTTCCTATTGTCGGAAACAATCCCAAGACATCATTGAGGGTGGCTATCTAGCCCAAAAGGCCCTCTACATGGGTATAACATCATAAAGGTGGCTATATCAGCCAAACATCATTAAGGTCATCATAAGGTTCACACGGTCAATCTCATCCTATATGCAATGCAATGCACAAATAGGATGCTCAAAACGTCTTTCAAAACAACATCATAATATTTATTTGAAAACATCTTTAAAATGACTCATTTCATGCAATGCACACATAATACTAATAAATCAAATAGCACATAAAATCATGCGTGAAAGTAATAGATAACTCACACAAAAGATAGTAATTGGGATGTGTACTCCTGGTAAACTCACCCAAGGTCAACTGACGAGTCAACACTAACTCCACACACGGTTTGATGCATTTGGAGGCGCTCCTAGACATCATCTCATCCATCACATCCTCTTCGTTGAGTGCTAGCTCAAGTCCTTAGTCTCGCCTCCAAGTCATTACAACATATCTCCTTCCTATAATATAAGAACGGAAGGTGTCATACTCGATTCATGTAAAAGTCGTACTATACTTACTTCTTAATAACTATGAAGGAACCATTATCCATCATCCCGAAATGAAGTCCTTGACTCTCTATTATAAGGAAAATCTAGTTAAAACATCCCCAAAGTTTGGCATTAAAACGAGGACCCAAGACCCAATCCATAAAGCTAAAAACTCCAAAAAATGATGAAAATATGGAAAAACCTCTAACACGGGTTGTGCTTCCTTACACGGGTCATGTCAGCACCCAGCAGATTGCACAGACCCATTTACACGGGTCGTGTTCTGCAACACAGGTCGTGTACGGCACGTTGTAGCTTCGTTTTTGGTCATTTTCGCTCCCTTTTGACCCAATTCAAGTCCCAATTCAACCCAAGTCTATATATATATATATATATATATATATATATATATATATATATATATATATATATATATATATATATATATATATATATATATATATATATGAAAATAAACATCTAAGAAGTCATTTCCAAGTATTCAAACCCCAATCCAAGTGTTCATGACTTAAACTAAAGGAAACCACAATTCAAGTTCTTATCTCTTAACAAGTGGTTAATGAACTATGTTCCAAGTCAATCATTACACTTAACACCATTAAGTCCCAAATAAGTTCTTAACCAACGTCATCTCTTAATAGAATCATTCCCACATAAACTCCAAAGAATATAGCCTCATGAAATCCCCAATTCCAATAATTGGTATAAATGGTTAAACTCGTGGAATACCCAATTCCAATCCATCAATAGATGATTACAAGTGGAGATTCCTTCTCCCATTCCATAGAATCATTAGGAATGATCCTTACTCCACTATTACTTCCAAATTGATTCAATAACTACTTCATCCATTAAACCAAAAGATCCATTCATCATAAAGTTGAATAAAACCCATTTCAACACCCAAATTCTCATTTTTCTAGTGATTCAAGGTTTAAGACTACAAATAAAATGTTGGAATCCTTAGGGAATCATTAGAAATGAATCCCCTAATCCAAAACTACCAAATCCAACCATCAATTTCTAGATTCCTCAACTATTCATCAAATCCCCAAATTCTAGGGTTCATAACACCCAAATCAATCAAGAAATTGAATATAGAGCATCCATGGATTGAATGTAGACTCCAACAACTTAGAAACATCAAATAAACATTGGGGATCATAGGAAAGACCTCCTCCCATCATTAATTTCGGATTGGGTCCAAACCCCAAACCCTAACTCGAAATCTAAAGCTAGAAGATGAAGGGTTTATACCTTAGATTGTTAAGAAACATCAATTATATGATCAATCTTCAAGAACAAGTATCTATTTTTCTTGGAACCATGGAAAATCACCATATCTCTACCTCTCCATCCTCAAAAACGTGATTGTGTCTGAAATGGGTGAAACCCCAATCAAAAACTTGATATCTTTCACAATTGGCAAAACTAGTCCCTATAGTTTGGTCCTTCTTCACCCAACACCCCAAAAGTCCATTATTCTCATTAGAAGTCTCCATATTCATACATATGCCTCAAATACAATTATTTATTTCTCTTGAGTCATTGACTAGGTCAACCCTAACCCTTAGTTTCCCAAATTGACACAAATGGTCCCTTACACTAAAATCCTTCACTATTTGGTCATTAATATAAACTTAAGGACTTATTTAACTTACTCTAAGTTTCTACATTAATTACTTCATAATAATTTCTAATCTTTCTTAATCCTTGACTAGTCAAGCCCACTTAGGGTAGGTTTGGCCAAATCGACACTTTTAGTCCTTATGATAAAATTTCTCATCTTTGGTTTAAAATAGATTTTTAAGACTATATTTGGCTCATTTATACACGATATAAAAATATAACAAAATATTAGATTTATTTATTTATTTGTTTTCTTTATTTACAAAATAAGTTTCATTTTGTCTATTTAAGCCCAAAACTCCTAGGCCAAAAACACGGATGTTACAACCCTAATCCCGAAAAGTCAACTTCCGAGTCTTAATGAGTCAAAGTGTAAAACCCGGAACCAAGTTTCGAGAGAATGGCATTTAATAAAGACAAAATAAGGAAAATGGTGAAAAATGATAAATAACGGCGCTATCTTTAGAGATAGTGGCGCTATTGGACCAAATCCCATGACAGTTGCGTTTCAGATTGTTCACGACGTTGACTTTGTAGGAATTTGCAGATAGCGGCGCTATCTTTAAAGATAGCGGCTGTATCTTCGCCTGAGCGAGAAAAAGTGTGTATTTTCATGATCTGGACCGTTTTTAAGTCATTTAACACATCCCACTTCATCATTTTACCTCTAAAACTCCAGAAAACACCCATAAACTCTCTCTCAAGCTCCCATGGTTGTTAAGCTCCATTTGTGGGCTTGTGAAGGTTGTTGGAGGAAGAAGAAGATTGCAAGGTGTTCAAGAGAGGGTGGTGCTTAGAATGAGTCAAGTTATTGCTATTCCTAGACCATTGTAAGTGTTTAGAAGCTTGTTTTCATTAGTTCTTGTTGTTAATGGAGTTATGAAGCTATTTCTAAGTATTTCAAGACAATGATGGCTCCATATCTTAGATGAGGGTGGGATTTAGAGGCTAAGGATGAGTTCTTCTCCTTTAAGTCTCTAAATCCTTGAGAAAAACCCAAGCCTAGTCTTTATATGGTTGTGAATGAAGTTTTGAGTTGTTAATCTTCATTTGTGGAGTTAGATTTGTCACCATGAGCTTGTTTGGCTCGGATTGGTTGTTGAAATTATGTTTTCATGAATTAAAGGACTGTTTTGGACAACTCTTGAAAGTTGGAGCTTCTGTCTGAATGGGTGCTTAAAATGGAGAAAATGGTTGAACGGTATA